>OX453070.1:15183686-15299018 GCA_949699795.1 Spicauda simplicius | reverse complement strand
TCAGTTAAAAAAACATAATTTAAACAACCTTTACCTTTAATTATAATCTACAGTCGAGAGTATAAATTACACGTACGTTTTGCTTTACGTATTCATCGATTGAAATCTTTCGTGTCACATCAGACCCCACAAGGACCAAAAGCGACAAAACAACGTTATGACTACATCAAATCGACACGTAAAAAGCCTTCTTTGAGGGTACGCTGATTTTGCGCCCTATTCCAACTTGGAAATTTGAAATGCCACCCTACTTCTACTCATACGTATGACAGCGGCCAATGATACATATTTATCTAACAATATTTATGGGTCTGAGAAAGTAGCGCGATTTTCTTGCTTCTTTCATATTTAAAGTTCGGATGGTTTATGGCGATTGTCGAACGGTGGGAGAATGGATAAGTATTGTGACGATCATGAATAAAACAATGTATTAAACCTGACACATCTCGTTCACGCAGTTAAATTGTATGGGTGATGTTGGGATGGATTTATAAAATGTACATACATCTAAGATATTCGATCTTAATATCAATCTTGTTTTTTAACTACTTAAAGGGGATATGAAACAAGGATATCTATTTTCAAAAATATTAATAATAATTTTTCTTCTCATATATATAATATATTTTTAAATTCATAGGTGTATAATGTATACATACTGTAAAACAATATTTACTTTTTTATTAGAATTTCCAAAAAAAATAAAAGACTAATGATAAAAAAATTCAAAACATCTACATCTTGTTTAACTAAATCTATATTTGCACTAGCGCTATTACGTCATTATTTTTATTTGAAGTGACTCTTTAAGCTTTGTACCCCAAGTTATCAACTGTTATCGGCTTTAGACAACATCTCCCTCAACATCTTTATAAATCCTTTCTTATTTAGACTTACCGTTATAACCTACTAGCTCTTACCCGCACCTTCGCCCGCACGGTCAAAGGAAATTAACATTAGCTTCATTCAGAATTTGCAAATGAATTTTACTAACGCTATCTATTAACAACGTCTGGAACTACTATATATGTATCAACTAACAAAACATCAATATTCTCATGGGAATGAGGGAGCGTGGTAAAAAGTAGCCTACGTCACTCTCCGCTCTCCTATCTGCCAGCATACAAACTATATCATAAAAGCTATGTGGCGACGTGAAAGAGAAACAAACAAACACACTTTTACATTTAATATTAGTATGGATTTTTGTTCAAAATTACTCAGTATTTACCAAATACGGTGTCATACATCAAAGTTAGCAATAGTAATTCTTTAGTCCAGTAAAGACTAACTAAGCCATTAAACAAACCAGTCGACGCCATTACCTAATATTAGCCATGACGCCATTAATTTTACATATGACTGGACACCATTAGGTAGTAACCTAAGTACTTATAGCCGTTGTAATTAATATTTATTTTTTACGGTGTTACGATAAATACTAAATTTAGTACAGTGAGTGCTATAAAGCTTTATGGTTGCAATTGGCTGCCCAATCGAAGGTCCTAGGTTCGAATCCCGGGCACGAACTACAAGTTCTAAAATATAAATTATTAATTATATTTTTTTATTATAATTATATAATGATTAATAAAATTATCAATATAAAAAATATTTATCACAGCTTCACTGCAAATCTGGGTAGAGCCCGATGGAGCAACGCGCTCATAGGATTCCTGCAGCGGTCCTGTGGACATCCCGGAGTCCTCTTTATGCGCCGAGGACGGCCACCGTGCCGTTTTAGTGCGGTAAAAATCCCACATACCCCTGCGTCGCTCCCACGGCGTCGGGTACCTTTTCAAGGTTTCTCCCTCGAGAACAAAAAAAGAAGCTTCATTACGAAGGAAATCGTGATGAAACCTGAGAATTCTATGGCCAGCAGACACAATAATTATTATATTAGTATATTATTAGGTTTTTATATACCTACCACAAATTATCGCTATCGCCCAGGGTTGACTGGCAGAGAATGCCATTAGGCATTAAGTTTACCCTTGTAACCATTAGCTTAAGGTGTTTCAAAAATTAAATAAATAAAATAAAATAAATAATGGCTTGACGACACTAAATAAAGTAACAGTTTCTGTACCAGACAATCAGTGATAGATTGACACAGTTATTGACGCTGATATGTCGTTAGCTCTAAAACTACTCAATTGAGACGTCCTTATTTGGAGCTAGCAGATGTTCTATCTATAATTGTCATTGACCGTCAAGTACCTACTGACTCGAAATTAATATTATAACACATTAAAGATTAACTAAAACCAGTTCCGTACTGTTTCTAATAAAAAATGGCAAATAAAGCACGTTTGTTGTATGCCCCTTAAATATCTTACGCTGTTTTTAATATTAGACACAGCAGCCAGTTTCCAGTTTGTAATATTGGACATTTAGCAGTGGACACAGATACCAGATACAGTTAAGAGTAACGAACGAACAGCGGATTCTTAATAATAGGGTTCCGTTTCTACCCTTTTAGTACGGAACCCTAAAAATGAAGATTAAAAAGGAGAATTTACCAGTTCCTTAATGATTCGCTCCTATTTTTACTTTATAGCAGAAGTACCGTCTTTTTCGAAATGGTCCATCATCCATCTTAGCCCTCAGGAAGAACAACGCGTCTATGATTAATTGCAGATAACACTCTTTTCTACACGAGGTTGATTATATTTCCGTAGACTCCAGTGACCTATTTACGTCACCTGGATAGAATGCTCGTTTGCTCTACAGAATAATATGTTCCAGTAGGATTGGATGGCCAAAGTAAACAACACATTATGTACAACACTGTTATATTTTCACTATTTCACACTTATACAATTTCAGAATACATTCGGACAGAGTAACGTCTTACACTTGTGAATGATTAGAATGATCCATATTACGTTAATACCTTCCTTTTATACTAAACATGGCAGGCGTTCTATTACATTACATAAAAATTAAATCTATGCATTTATAATATATCTAATATATAAAATTCTCCTGTCACAGTTTTTGTTGCCATACTCCTCCGAAACGGCTTGACCGATTTTTATCAAATTGTATATGCTTATTCAGTAGGTCTGAGAATCGGCCAACATCTATCTTTCATACCCCTTAAGGGTTGTCCACCCTTAACATTTTTTAATTTTTTATATGGCAAAACAACGTTTGTCGGGACAACTAGTTTATATATATAATAATTTATATTTATTTATATTGTGACTTCTATTGATTTGTGATATTTATAATAACATGGCACGATCAATTTAAATACAATCATTATATAGATTCTTATTGATGTTTATAACTGATGTAGTCATGAGTTTAACAGTAGTGTCCCCAAACAAGCTACTTGTAGGTTGGTAATAGCAGCTGTATTTCTCGTATGGTGATATTCCATTTTATGTGTAAAATTTTCACTCCACTGGCATTACAAAATTACGCTAAGTTTCCGCAAAGTACGTAAAAGCTGTTTCTTTTTTAATTTTATAACTTTGAAGTACCAATCGCACATGCAGTCTTCTGGTAAGCAGTGACTACAGTCCTTAGTCATCCGTGGCTAAGTTCATACAAAACGTTATATCTGAAGCCAAACACTAATGTGTTGCTACTTAAAAAGAAGATGCCTATTATAAAGGTAAGCCGTTGCCCTTATATTGCATGCAAGAGAGAGCCGATGACCACGCCCTTATATTGAGCGCAAAAACCCCTTCATGCTAGATATAACTCTGCGTCTAACCATATACATATACCACGACTACGACGTGGAAGAACCAGTGTAAGTAACAGCGCCACACACCTATTTCTAGCGTGAAGCATTTCTTGCTTCGATAGAAGGGTGTGGTTGCCGGCACACTTTCACATGAGGCGACCATCATAGTATTTGGGAGTAACAACGCATCTGTGATTGACTTCAGATGGATACCATGTTCTGTATGTAGTTGATTGCAGATGTCTATGAGCGGCAGTGACCACTTACCATCAGGTGGAATGCATGCTCGTTTGCTACGTCAGTCAGATAAAAAAAATACCAGATTGCGGATTTAGATCCAAAAAATCGAATATATTAATGAAGCATGGTTATAATTACCTATTGTCCTGGTGGAAGGTCTATCTTTGAAGAAAGACTTACTTTAAATGGATATTATTCACTTTACATAGGATTCTTTCGCATTATGTAATCCCAACATTTGATAGCAAGCGATATTTAATTATTTTGTTTCATACTTAAGTCTATCTGCATTCTTTACTATTTCACTTTAATATAATAATACTAACTAGTCACCCGTAGCATCGGTCGAAATTCGACCGTAATTTAAATGAAAAAACTAAACTTCATTGTCCAAAGTAGTACATTTCTCAAATTCCAGTATTTTTAAATTTTCAAGTAATTTTGAACGCGCCCGTTTAATATAAAAAGAGGTTTAATTATCTAAGCCGCATTTAAAAGCAATAGCGGTATTTTGACAAAGACATCTGACATGAATGTTCTATTTCGTTTACTATGTATGTGTTTGTGACAAATGCAAGGCAGTGTGTGTAATGTGTTTTTAGTTGATTTTATGTATGAAAAATGCATTATTTGAAAAAAATATTAACATTCTGCACTCCTTCTCTACGTCCACTATAACCGTGCAAAATTTCATACTAATCCGTCCGCGGCATATTACTTAAAAATCCGTCACAAGTTTTTGCTTCACGTATTAATATAATAATAATAACAGAATTTTGCGTAAGAAGTCCACGTCCATTTACCAATTACGTTTTGTCCCTCAAAACTCCTCACGAACACATACACAAATATGTACTACATAAACCGTGCAAGATTTATCGGATGTACCCCGCTAAGCCGACATGGCACCCAAATTTGTCGTGACGAGATATTATCGAACCCAGACCCTCCGGTCAGCCGATCGAGCTCGCCGTTTATCAAAAAATGGAAAAGGGTTTCGGGTATACAGGGAAAAGGGTGACGTCCTCGGAAATTTTGCTAAGTATAAAAACAAACCGATGGGTTAAGAAATGATAAAAACAAAAATGCGATGAAAGTAGCGTGCGTGTAAATAAACTGCAGTCTAGCACAAGAATGTAGGTGTTCTGGTAAATTAATAAAAAGGCACGTAACGGTTACTTACTAACAATAAGTAAAAAAGACTGAAACATACTAATTAGCTATACGTACCCATTTTACTGTATATAATATGCCTTAAAGCAAATTGTCTCTATACTTACCTATCGTATCACTCGTTCTCTATACTCGCCTCTCTATACTCTCAATACTATTTGCAAAATAAAGATGATTTGATTTGATTTGATTTACTATCGTTATATATACTATACCATACTACTACTACTACTAACTATTTGCGAAAACTTGTAAGTGGCCTTCCATCTCATAATATGAATAATAATTGTATTTTCTAGCTGTAAATTTTCCGAAGATTTAAATAAATAAATAAATAAATAGTTTCTATGAACTTTGCAAGGCCTTACAAGTATAGCTCGACTAGAGTGGGATCACCGCTACTCTGTCTAGCATTAAGCAGTTCTTGTGTTCTACCTAAGAAAGATGCGGTTGCCGGCTAATTTTCGTACTAAGCGACCATCTTAGTCTTCAGGAGCAGGAAGGCAACTGTGATAGACTTCAAGCAGAACACCTGCTATGCATATTATTATTATGACGACCGGCGTGGCGCAGCGGTTACCGTACCGGTCTGACACGCAGTGGGTCCCTGGTTCGATTCCCGGCCAGACTGGTATCTGAATGATGAGTTTATATTCTTGTTCTGGGTCTGGGTGTTTGTGTATTCGTCTTTATGTGTGTCCATGGCACCCACGACAAAGGAGAAAATCCTACTGTGGGGCTATGAGTGTAGAAAGCGTAAACATTCATTAGTACTGACCAAAAGAATTAGTAGTAAAAACGGTGTCACAGAATTAAATCGGATTTTAAATTAGCAAAGGGGTGCTAAATATAACCATGGGAGGTGTGCCACAAAAACTTACCCCTATATCGTGTTACTTAAGGTCAGCGGATGGGCTGGCAGGAAGCAGGTGCGAGGGCGCAGGCGAACGGGTTTGACTGGAACCCGCTGACGTGTGTTACGTTCAGTTAAATGCACCATAATGACGAAAAACCATGTCACATCACTACATAGTATAAAACAAAGTCGCTTCGCGCTGTCTGTCCCTATGTACGCTTAGATCTTTAAGCCTTTTTTTTTTGTTTTCGAGGGGGAAACTTTCAAAAAGTACCCGACGTCGTGGGAGCGACGCGGGTTATGTGGGATTCTTACCGCACTAAAACCCCCCCGGTGGCCAACCTCGACGCTGCGAAGAGGACTCCGGGAACTTCAGTTGACCGCCGCCGGTGTCCTCAGCGTCGCCTTTTACGACAGGCAGAAGGTACCGTAGTCCTATTCTGGTCCCGGAACTACAGGGACTAGATCTTTAGGCCTACGCTGCGGATTTTAATGCAGTTTTTTAATAGATAGGGTAATTCAAAAGGAAGGTTTTTATGTATAATTCATTCATAATATTGTTAAGGAACACTGATCATTTTGGATTCTTGACTTTTAGGCGGAACGAAGTTCGCCGGGGCAACTAGTTCACTATAATACCAATTTCTATGGTGTGTTGGATATAAATAAACCGAGAAGATGAGCAGTGGGTTTTTAAGTAGAATTGCACAAACATTTCTCTTTTCTTTTTATCTGATTGAGTAGCAAACGAGATGCTGTCCGCCTGATGGTAAGTGGTCACTGCCGCCCATGGACATCTGTAATCAACTTCATACAGAAAATAGGTTCAATCTGAAGTCAATCATAGATGGGTTGCTACTCCCGAGGACTACGATGGTCGCCTTACGTGAAAGTGTGCCGGCAACCGCACCCTTCCATCGAAACGCAACAAGTGCTTCACGCTAGAAATAGCTTTGGCGGTGGTACTTCCCCGGTCGAACTACAATGGTTCTAACACCTTAAAACCACTTGATAGCAATTGACCACTGACCCAAATCAATAGCTTACTTATATGCATTAAGACATTAAGAACGAAAGATCTTATTTTATTATACAAAATAATTATCCGATTATCCGCAATCCGATTATATTAACAATGCTTAAAATTAAACCTCTCCTTTCCAGTTTCCTCTTGATAAACAATGCAATGCCTTTTGAGATATGTATATGTCGTGGCCTTATCGTAGATTTGCTCACTTCATGAAATGCTTGATAATTTCATGAAATGGTCGCATTTCATGATGTGGGCAACTTTATTTGACCAGATCAATAAAACGTCAATGTTTCACGATTTTGTCATCCACATTTGGCCAGATCATATTAATAGGGTATCCATAAAATATTTAATAAAAATCCAAAATATTTTAAGAACTTGTTTATTGTCATTTAAATCAGTCGGTTGACACAAACAATATTATAAAACTACCTATATACGAAAATAAACGATGTATAATAGGAGAAGGAGAAGGAATATAAATTTAGTTACTTCGGCTCCTTTGTATGGTGTTATTCCTTCTATGGCAAAAGTGATGAAATATGTGTATTGGTTTTCCTACTAAGGATAGTCAGAATTATTATTATCAGTATCAGCTTAATTTTACTCTTAGTTATAAGGTTTATATTACTTTTACTACTTTAAATATTGATAATTATAGGTCTATTCTTTAAATAAATGTTTACTCAGAAAAAGTTGTTTTATTCGGTTAGGTTAGGTTCGAACAGATTTTTCCGATTCAGAATCTAAGGGAGGGGGCGCGGTAGCGCCCCCGACCGGTTGTGTCAAAGAAGTCTATTTTTAGATGATGACGTCAGCGGGCCACATGCCAGTAATAGTCCATGGACTTCTTTTGCTTGGTCACCCTACTCTCTTTAATTTGTTTCATAACCTAAAAAAGAAAAAAGAAATTATCTTTATTATGTCATAACCCACAAACAAAGAATAATATCAATTTGATAGAAATACAATACGTTAACTGGCATAGAGTATTTTAATAAAATAAGCAAATATTTGCTGTAATTTGAGAAGTAAAGTACTAACCTGTGAATTGCGGTCCAAACTCCATGGCTTTTTTACATTTTGCGCAGTTTTTGCGTGATTTGCATAATATTCGAGAACCTTTTCCTCGTAAAGTCTTTTTTCATCACTATCTTCATCTTTTAATAACGAACAATTAACTTTTTCACTGCGAGAAACAACATTTTCGCCAGCGGCCGCCATCTTCACACATAAACAAAGCGCTTGCAGCGCCTCTACCGATAATTATTGTAACTAATTTATGATATGATCAAAATAATCTTTACCATTTCATAAAAAAGCCGCACGTTTAGTTACCCATATCGAGAAACGATTTCATATCATTGATCTGCTCAAACCACATCATGATGTGGCTAATAGACATTAAAACATTTCATGAAATGCGACCATTTCATGAAATTGTCGAGCATTTCATGAAGTGAGCAAATCTACGATAAGGCTACGACATATATACAGATTTGATAATAAGCAATATCGTGGCATGAAGAATAAACACCCACACCCCCAACAAAGCTAAAACACAATCAAAATGCAACAGAACTAGATGGAACATGGTTAAAAGTTCCAAACAAGATAAACCCGTTTCGATTATCTATTCAGAGGACAAAATACAAAATGGCGGATGGCATCACAATGTTTGGACAGAAATTGCATGACGAATGTAGGGCTGTTAAGCCTAACGCATACATGCAAATATATGTGTAATAAATTCATGACGATCAATTTTTGTTTTTTTTTTATCTGACTGAAGTAGCAAACGAGCAAGCAGTCCAGTCCACCTGATGGTAAGTGGTCACTGCCGCCCATGGACATCTGTAATTAACTTCATACAGAACATGGGTTCCATCTGAAGTCAATCACAATATATATCCAAGGCGTTATAACTTAACTCTAGACTAGCAAGCGTTTTTGGTCAACCTCAGTTAAACTCTGACTTTATCTAGAGTCGTTTGTAGATGTCAATGGAAATCAATAGCCACTTACAATCAGATGAACTGTAAGCTCGTTTTCTACTTTCATACTTTAAAAATATATTAAGTGGCAGCAATCTCAACCCCTTGAGAGTAGCATCTCTTTTATTAATCTAGTTAATTTGACAAAGAAAAGTGTTTTCGTACGAAAAATGAATTCTCGCCGACTGGCATGGCGGAGAAAAGCAAAACAAGTTACTTAAATTCCCCGGTTCGTAACTTAAATTCCCAGCCTGGCCTGACCACGGTCCAGATTTAATTTACATCTGCGATTTTATTTCGAATTTCTCCTTTTCTACTGAAATTTCTGTAAACTGCACGGAGATTCTCGTCGGAGATTTACTAAAGACCATTGCGATATAGTAAATTTTGCCCGTTTTAAACGTTTTTAAGGGAATTTAGAAATTTAAAGACGAAATGAAATGCTTTAACTTCTTTCAATAAAATTTTTGCTCACTTATTTATACAAGTACAAGTCTATCAAAAATAAGTATCTATTCGTTTTCCTATATATTTTTATCGCCTTTAATTTTTACGCAGACTTTCAAGTTTTGCTGGTAGAATAAAATACCACATCACCATTTAGCAATAAGTATAGGGTATACTTCCACGGTTTTGGTCAATTTTTTATTTTATACTTATTTTTATAAGATTGAAGTAGCAAACGAGCATGCAGTCCACCTTACCAGTGACCACTTACCATGCATGGTAAGTGGTCACTGCCGCCCATGGACTCCTGTAAACAACTTCATATACATAGAACATGAAGTTCTATCGAAAGTCAATTACAGGTGCGTGGGTACTTCCGAGGACTAAGATGGTCGCCTCGTATAAAAGAGAGCCGGCAACCACACCCTTCCATCGAAACGCAAGAACTGCTTAACGCTAGAAATAGGTGTGGCGGTAGTACTTCCCCGTACGAACTACACTGGTTCACCTACAAGAGTGAATTGAGAGTTTATTTAATATAATTAATAATGCGTTACAGTTTAGTGGAACTTTATAAATATAGCGTTACAAAATACGAAATAATCGATGCTATAACAATTTTACATTCATCTGAATATGTTATAAGGGGGACATAAAGTGAGACCGCTCTTAGGGTAAAATTTTTATTTTAAACATAGGAAGGGATTCTGATGGCCCTCCCACGTCGTGGAAACGCGTTATCTTTAGATTTAGAGCTACCGGGCAATAATAATACGCAGCGAAATGGTGATTCAACGTCTTCGGTACCGCGGTACACTTGCGGCCCTGATTTACTACTGACATACGTATGAAATATGCTCTTAATAATATTAACGCATGTATAAATTTGTACGAATCACTTCCACATGGGTTGCATGACAGCGTTAATGACAATAAATTTATAAGCAACCGCTCAACAGTGCGGAGTTCATGAAATATAGTTCGTAATCGTAATGTATTACGTAATGTGTGTGTATGTACCTACATTAATGTAGTAAATAAGGTGTTAGTAAAAAATAAGAGTAATTGCAGTTTCTTGTCAGATCTCAGCTATGGTCCCATTCATTCTATAATTAAGTATCGTAGTAAAAAAAATTAGAATTTAGGGTTGATTATAATTGTTGATCAGATGAGTTGATCACCTAATCAACTATATTGTTTTCTGAGTCAGTTTCATTTAAAAAAATCGGAATCATCCATTACTGAAAAAACATTCAATAAAACACCGCATACATTTTTACAAATTTGTAACACATTTTCTTGTATTTTCGCAACCACCGCGTTAAGGTAGCTATAAATTGTCCACGCTAAATTTAATCAAATCAACCCACGTGTTTGCCCTTTCTTACGAAGGGCCAAAAAAGTCGAATGGCTTATTATTACGGAACCCATAAATCAAGTAATAAATCACACAACTATTACGCCAATTACGCAGCGTTGCTAATCCGATGCCGGTCCGGGTCGGTCCGGTACCGGACCCTACTTGCACTTCACTAAACTGATTTATGTTCGCCGAAAAACAAATCGGGAGGTCTTTACGGAAGTCGGATTTTATGGCTACTAGGAAGAATCGCACATTGTTTTTTGAGTATCAACATGTATTTTTTTTAATTGTACGAAAAAATATATGGAAGGTAAAACCAGTGTAGTTCGACTGGGGAAGTACCACCGCCACATCTATATCTAGGGTGAAGCATTTCTTGCGTTTGGATAGAAGGGTGTGGTCACACACACACTTTCACATGAAGCGACCATCATAGCAACGCATCTGTGATTGATTTCAGATGGAACCCGTGTCCTGTATGAAGTTGATTACTGATGACCATGGGCGGCAATGACCGCTTACCATCAGGTGGACTGCATGCCCGTTTGTTACTTCAGTCAGATAAAAATATATATACCTATATGTTGTTCACGTTAAACGAAATTTTAACTGTAAATGAAAATTACTTAGTTATTTCCCACGGCCCAACTAGGTAGTTAAGGTTATTTTTCGACTACAGAAACTATTATAATGTTAATACAGGTCATTACCTATCTGTGTGATAAAAAAAACCCAAATCAGATTAGCTGTTTGCGTGAAAGAGTAACAAAAAATAATGACACGACCCGCGTGGCGCAGCGGTTACCACGGTCTGACACGTAATGGGTCCCGGGTTCGATTCCCGGCCAGACAGGTATCTGAATGATGAGTTTAGATATTTTTTCTGGCTCTGGGTGTTTGTGTATTCGTCTTTGTGTGTGTCCATGGCACCCACGACACAGGAGAAAATCGTACATTGGGGCTATGAGTGTAGAAAGCGTTTTAAAGCGTTTTAAGTTTTTAAAGATCCATCTATTCTTACCAAGTTTCGCCTTTATAATATTAAGTACGATGTTTCGCTCACACTGACTCATACATTAATAGGAAACGAGCCAGAAGTAATTAGGAATGTCACAATCTAAGGTTAATGTCGTTATTAATTTTAGTCATAAATCTACTTTTTTGCTTTTATATTATTTTAAGGTCATAGATAATTCACCTAGATGTTTTAATTGAAGTTTAAGACTTAATTAGTCTGATGAAAAATATAAAACACCTGCACTATTATTACATACAGCATTTCATTCTCAATTACTTATCCTTATTAAGCTATTGCATAGCTTTTATCGAAGGCTCTGAACGCGCTGACCGAGTCAAGAAATTTCGTAACAAAATAATCTAACACCCCCACTCCACCTACTATGTAGCGCGACCGAGCGTTTGCTTAACGTATATGGTACGACAGCACGAAGCTCGCAAGGATCGAGACGAGATGCTCGGAAATCGGACGAATATGTATGCAGCTGTTTGTGAGAAAGTATACCTATAATATCAAAGAAAAAACTTGAATTAATATCAAAGAAAAAAAAATATACATAAACAAATCATTATAAGTTGATAAAAAATGCTATGCAATAGCTTTATCGCGGCAGTGCCCGAGTGCCGCACGTTTTTTATATTTACTGGCCTTTTATTTTCTAAAGACCGTGTCTGTTTTTAGCCCACGGGTTCCCCTAGTTGGCAAAGAACCGAGAAAAACTATTGTTTCCAGCTCCGGTTACGTAGCGCGATATTTTGTAATATATTATCTGGGGAGGTTTTGTGGCTATATGCTAGCGTGCCCTCATTCCTTAGATATTGATCTTTGTCAACGATTTCAATATCGGATGACTGGACAAGATATAAAAGCAACTAATTGCCTTACGTACTATAACTGTACGACTAATTTGTAGTACCTATATTTCTCTACACATTTAATATTGTTATTTTTTTACTATGATGTTTAACGGTAGGATTTTCCAGAGCGAAAGATATTTCCCTAGACGCAAAGTTTCGTATAATTTAATACAATAAGGGATCTGCGCAAAAACTTATAAAAATTGTGTAGCAAATTGCTCTCGAAGCGTAACAAAATAAATAAATAACAGTACTAAATACTTAGCGTCCTAGCAACAAGGGTCTGAACTCAATCACAGAAGCGTTGTTACTCCCGGGGAGTATGATCGCCTTTAAAAAAAGAGTGCCGGCAACCACATAATTCCATCGAAACGCAAGAACTGTATCACGCTAGAAATTAGTGTGGTGTATGTTCCTCCACGGTGCTATTTGTTTGCTGTTTGCCCACTAAGGACACTAGTACACCCGGGGTTAATTAAAAATTGTCTTAGGGACTCGCTACTTACCATCAGGTGTACTATAAATAAAAAAAGAAAGTCCGAAACAAACAGAAAGATTCACACAAAATTGCACAATACTGATCGTACACAATAAGTACATCCGTAAATAATAACTAGGCAAGGCTATGGTTTACGCAACTCGCTGATCTACAACGTGGAGCATAAATAACACTACCAATCAAATTATTACGTACTAGCAGAATCCACGCGACTTTGTTCGCGCAGACTATAACATAATATATCCAACCATTATAGCCAATTTTACTCAGGGTTAATGTAGCATCCTAATGGTGAAGGAATTATTCAAATCGGTTCAGTAGTTTGTAAGTTAATCCATAACAAACATACAAACATACAGTTTTTTCTTCTTTATAATATTTGTATATATGATATATTATACTAATAACTTAACTCAATAATTATAATATTGATATACGTCAATAGTAAATCCAGAGTATTTGTTTTGGTAGGACATAAAAGGAGCCGAAAGTACCTAAGCTTTAACAATTTCATTGGCCAAAAAATTCTTCCAATTAGGAAGAAACTGGCTTTTAGATTTTGAGGGGCTTAGGTTTCCTATTTCTGGAACTGTGATGTGAGGGGATAGATTTAAGTAAGCAATCAAATTGAAGAGAGTTGAACCCTTAGTTCAAAAACACAGCCTGTATTGTTATTGACAAAACTGTTTAATATTTCAAGCGACATTACAAGATAATGTAAAATTGAAATTGTCCCATTATATATTTCGCCACCGCAATCCATCACGGGTAATCGGAAACTATCAATGCAAAAATGAGCATAATTTACCGTGAGCGCGTTTTTCAGTACCAAATTACTGTCATTACTACCTCACGTCTGCGGCGCAAAACCACTGAACGTTTAATTTTCCACTATTATTCGCCTTACTCAATGGTTTGCTCGTAACTGCCTGATTATGCCACTCTTTTGGTTTTTTAAAGCGGCCTTGCCGACGGTTCTTGTTTCTCCAATTATAAATAGGATGATATTTTATTGATATTACAATAACAATGTTTTATTTTTTCACATTTTATAAGTTACTAGTTATACCGGCCAATTTCATTCCACCTAAAAGAAAAAAAAGAAAATTATCAGTGTCTCTCTACTATATTATACATGTATTATACCTAAAAACCTTCCTCTTGAATCACTTTATTAAAAAACCGCATTAAAATCTGTAGCGTAGTTTTAAAAATCTAAGCATACATAGGGACAGACAGCGCGAAGCGACTTTGTTTTATACTATGTAGTGAAGCGAGCATGTCAGTCATAATGTTACTGCTATAATTTTCCATATAAAGACAGAATTAAGGTTTCTGTATTATATTTAGAAAGTATATTTAAGAGAAACACATGTGATATCTGAATATCTTCTTAGTCTCATGATCTACTAGTGACGACTCTGTAGTCGACGCCAAGGAAGGCTCCTGTTACGACAGATGTTAATAACAGTATCTACTTACAGCTTTTCACCTGCATGCATGTTTGCTTATTTATTTAAAAGTACTAAATATTGTCCACCAATTCGCACTTGGCCAGCGCGGTGGACTATGGCCTAAAACTCTGTCATTCTGAGAGAGGACCCGTGCCCAGCAGTGGGACAATGAGGGGTTGACGACGACGACTAAATATTGTACATATGATTCAGCTGTTTTCTTAATTAGGAAACCTACACCGAACCTAAAAAAACAATATTAATATCACATCGCACGACCTTAGAAACAGCACGTTCCCAAAACAAAGGCTCGGTTTAATCTTATTTATATGTGTACATATTTAGCAGTTTAGATTAGACCTTTTGATAAAATCAGTGCCTACCTATCACAAAATGGAGATCGTGCGAATTTAACAATCTGCGCTCAAAGAGCCCAAGGCCAAAGCATAATTGCTTAAATTTAGCCTAGTAATTACATCGTCCAGGCACCGCCCGCTCGCCCGTTACCAACAAAATTAACGTCAACTTTCTGTTAAATAATATTGTACAATTTGCAAGCGAAATCAAATGCAATATAGAAAACGTAATGATAATACTAAACTTTGCTTCGAAATGTACAGATTTTACTGAACTTTATGTAGTGAAAATGTAGTTATTTTGATTTGAATCTGAAACACGGTCTGATTTTTCTAAAGCATGCGAAACACAGAATATCTATATATTAGAGCAGTCGTGATAAAGCTTACTGAATAACTGCAAAATATGTACCTATAAATTTCGCGATGTTTCCAGTCTAAAATCGTAGATATATAATTTTAGACTAGTATTATCGCGAAATTTAAACATTTTAATCATTAACGGGTACTCACGATATGCGGTGCCGTCAGCTTTATAAACCCCGGGACATAATAAACCACGTGACCACGATCCATGTAACTGGGTCGAAATATCGGCAAGAATTCTTAAAAAATTCAAAAACTGCATATTATTTTAATAATTAACAGTGAGTTAATTATTAAAATAAAAATATAATCAAAGATGTATAATAAATAAACTGTTTTGCGCATTTAATAGCAGTACACAGCAGCACATCCAATTTACCATATACTTATAAGAAGAAGAAATACCATAAGAAGCATTTTCAAACGCTATAAGCTTCAAAATGATTTCAATATATTCCTCAAAATTTTAGTACATATTTGTAGATCATAAAAGTGTAGATATTTGTAAATCATAGATTCATGATCTGTAATCACCTAAGACAATGCTATAACTTACTAATTGTTATATTGATACACTTGCAAATAAATTCTTAAAATGAGATAAAATATCAAAATTTTTTATGGGTTTACGGGGGCACCTACCTTATCATCGTATAGGAATTTGACCTTAACTGAGAAGATCCAGCAAGAAACTCAACGGGTTAGTCTTTTCTCTTTGCATAATATATATACCTATGTTTTTAACCGTTTTGATTTCAATTCTTCTTAGTTCTTGTTCGTAATTCGTGTTGCAATTACATAAATCTTCTAACATCGCCATATTGAATGTGGTCTAAGCGTCTAAATCAAATACAAAACTGATTCAAAACCGGTTGCTAATCCTATCCAATGTAGCTATTGATGTAATTCTTATTTCTGTAGTGTTCGGTCGCTATTTGTGTCGGCTAAACGAATAACCAGATTTGATTTGCATAACATATCTTAAAAACTAAATGCCTATTTAGTAACGTGATATGTATATTAATGTGAATAATTAAGTTGATTAAAATTTAATTTATCAGCTTATTACAGTTTCTTATATTAATGTGTCCATAACCAATTGTACAAAAAAAGAAATGTGCCAACTAGATCCAAAAAAGTTTACTCACCACTGGTTATTAATACCCTTACCCCACCCAGTGCCGGATTAAGCCAGCGCGGGGCCTGTAGCAAATTCTGACAGGAGGTCCACATTTTGCCTTAAGTAAAGGTATTAAATAAAACAAATATGTTACAAATAAACTTAAGATTTTCAGGATAGCAATGATAGTAAAATATAAATAGTAGGTGTTGGACCGCAGGGCCCGTAGCATTTGCTACTGTTGCTATGTGGCTAATCCGGTTCTGATGTACCCCTTTACCCCTTTTTTTTGATATCGAGGGGGAAACCTTCGAAAGGTACCCGACGCCGTGGGAGCAACGCCGAGTTATGTGGGATTTTTACCTCACTAAAACCCCCCCGGTGGCCATCCTCGGCTCTGTGAGGAGGACACCGGGATCTCCAACGGACCGCTGCCGGTATCCTCCGAGCGCGATGCCCTCTTCGGGCTCTTCCCAGTGAGCATTGTACTCAGTGCGCCTCCCTGGTGTTTACGATAGCATGTGACCAAACATGCCGTCGTCCTACACGGGGTGGCAGGACGGTTCGAGCTCCCACTCTTACCGCCCGCAACCCCAGAAGTCCCTTTTAGTCGCCTCTTACGACATGCAGGGGATACCGTAGCCCTATTCTGATCCCGGAACTACAGGGATACCCCTTTACCCCTATCACAACCGAACATAGCGCTAAGAGTACAGCTCAATGTATTCTGTTGAAATAACAGTTTCATCACCTTTATTTCTGCTTAAATCAGTAGCACAGGTGACCTCATTAGTTCGTGCGTATTTTGAGCGGTGACAAATTATCTTGTTTCTACAATAACAAATTACTTGTACCTAACTACTCAGTAGCGGTATGATTGGAAATAAATCAAATTACATACCTATCTATGTTGAAAACCCACGTGCTGTAACAATCACCATACTGCTGTAACACGCGAAGTTATAGATTTGATTCCCGATATGATGATTTCTGTTTTGAACCAGGGTGTTTGTGTATTTTTTTTATTACAACACAAAAACTCCACAGACTGATCGTCCGTGCCTTTTGTCACAATAGTTCTTCTTTTTTTTAACATAGTCTTTATTTCTTAGCTACACGTTAGACCATCGCTGTCACCATCACACTGTCGTGCGCGGTGGTGGCAACATTGGCAATTAAAGAAATCTTAAAATTACGCTTAATACCTATATAGGACCATTTATTTATTGATTTGTTTCCCTTTTTTATTTACATGGTATGTATAATTTGTGTATTTGTCTCCGTGTGTCTGTGTGAGTGTGACACAGAAAGATTGTTGCATATACAGAAAGACGTTGATAGATAGCGTGTAGATGTGGAGTTAATAATTAAAAGAAAATAGAAATAAGAACATAGTGTCTCAAGCCTAATTTATACTTTGTATAAAAAATCTAACCTTGCTACTTATTCACTATGAAATTATATAACGTATTATCAATATATAAAGCTTTGCTGAAGTAGGTACATGGTTTTTACCTTGTCATTACAATATAGAAAACATTGTGCTTAATTCATTAGCCAAGTTATGACAGCCACAAGTAACCATACCCATTTCCGTGAATATTGTAACAGACAACTCAGAAATTAAGTACAAGGGAAATAAACGACATTCTTTCTGAAAAATATTAATCCTCTACAATCACTAAAATCTGTTGTAGCCAAGCACATTTATAAGAGCACTTGATAATATACATGTACAAAGTAGCTTATTAGGTAGGTATAAGTTTTGTACGAAACTATAAGTTTAGTAAAAGTGAGCTCATTTCATAGATCCAATCTGAAATTAGGTATTTACATATTAGCATTAGCTAAGCTATCATTGCAAATGAAGTCATTAAAGTAGGTACATTTATTCATCTATCATAGAGAATGTAAAAGCTAATTACACATATTAAATCCGTAACAAATACCAGCATTTTTATATGACGGAAGTAGCAAACAAGCATGGTGCCCGCCTGATGGTCAGTGACCTGTCATAAATAACATAATATAACATTTATCATCAACTTTATCCAAAAGAAGGGTTCTAACTAAATTGTTTAAAGTGCATTGCGATTCCAAACCATCGTAATCAAATGGTCGTCTCATGTGTAACAGTGGATTCAGTGGGCATGCACTACCTTCCACCAAAAGGCAAGGGCCTCACGATAAATAAATACCTATCCTAAGGCTTAAAGAACTCGGCAACTAAGACTTTAATTTACAGTCAATACTTGAAAAATCGAATCAAGTCTTTATTGTAAGGCTCGGCCTCTTAACTGAATGTTTTTCTTTATTAGTTCTACCATGTTTTAATATCTTTATCACGTGTCTTTCCCAATTGAAGTAAACATATTCCTATATATATTGAGATTTTAGAATAACGATATCTCCCTAAAGTTGTCTGTGGGCTACCTACGATATCTATCAAAGTAATTCAGGCATTTTTAGTTTAATATAGGCTAAATATGATTCGTAATTCGATACGTAAAAAATTCAACGTACATAAAACCTAATTACTTAAACAGAATTTTATTGGTACTTAAAACGGTAATTAATGTAGGTAATCGTAGATTTTAATTTTAATTCGTGTGTGGTTTGTTGGTTCATGTCATGGTCAAATTACGTATATTACATATCTGTACATTTGTATGTATACGTTACAGTTTTAAGGGTACAGAAGACAGTAATCTAACAGCATTAAAGAGATATTTCAATATTAACAAATATGACTTTAATAATCGGAATATTCCTAGCCTACAGCTAACTATCAAAGCTTAGAAAAGCAAAGGCTATAACGTTAAAAAAATGTCTCCTGGATGCTAACACAAGGTTTAAAATATGCTTACACAATACTACAAATAAAATAAGACAACATCAAATATTTAATAGTTTTTGAATGTATAACCATAAAGTTATTTCCTATGACTCATCTTTTTGTGACCCACAGCTGGGCAAAGGTCTCATACCTCACAGAACTGAAAGAGATTTAAAGAATACTTAACTATCGCGTTCTAACTTGGATTATGGATATACCTACATGAGTTTTAAACCGTAAAAATATTTTTAACGTCCTACTACCTGTATAATAATTGAATAAAAAAACACTTATTTTAATGAAATTATCAGGAGATACCCTTAATAATATTAAAGGATAAGTCATGTCGGTTATATGCAGTAACAATAAATTATTTTCGTAATACCATTTCTAAGTGCAAAAAATTGGCAGCGCGAGAAATAGGCTTTCAAAGGCAAGTAACGAATGAGCACCGCCAAGTATCGGGGTCATCGGCATATCTATGAATGTATAGCACCGATGCACGCGTGACCATCTCGGTCAGAGGTTAGGTTACCGACCAAAACAATATCAACGACTTACCCGAACCAGCATTATGTTCCCGTTACAAGATTCGCTTCAACAATCAACGGCAATGCTGACACGAACGTTACACGCACACATACAAAACCGTAGTAAACGTCACATCAACGTTTACATCGTTAATTACACAGTTTCTTCATGTTTTTACGCACTGACAACGACACACACTATGCAGCACCACTAACTCTATCACATTTATCGGCCACAAGTCCATCTGAGGGCATGAACCATATAAAAAACGTAATTTTTCGCGAAAGACAGCCTAATCACCACTCCTTTTCTCTCACAGATTTCTATGATAGCGAACAGCTGCGGTGCGTGGTTGTACCAAAACAAATACTTGTGGTGCCATCTACTATAGTTTATAGAACTGTCACAACGAACAACTGGTGAAATATCTACCAAACAAAGCGCGTAAAGGAAGTTGTATGTGGTGTAATTTAGACCGGTATTCACAGATGGCGTTGTTTCCACTAATACTTATAATTTATTTAAGAACGTATTAGATAGTTCTGAAAACTATAATAATTGTCAACTGTTATAATTATTATAATATACCTATTTTAATAAATATTTAACATTAATTTCTGGAGGAGTTAACGAAGATAAAAAATTAAATATAAAGTATTCTTCAGCGAAACATGGTATCGAGTCCATTAATTTATACCTGAATAAAATTAATTATTTATATCTGAATAGTTTTATTATATCATCATAAACATAGAGCAAAAAATTCCAAAAAGAAAGCTCCGCCGAGACAGTGTATGACACTGCCGTGACCAGGATTCGAACCTGGGTTACTACGGCCACAACGTAGGGTCCTAACCACTAGACGATCACGGCTACCGGAGCGATACACAAAACTGCGAAATTTATTGACAGTTTCAATTTAAAATACTATTTACTTTAATAATACTGTTTTTCTTTTTTTTAAACGGCTTGCCAAAGGAAAGAGGTTATCTATTCGTCACGTAGTTTTAAACATTAATAAAAGATAAAAAAAAGGTTTAATTTAAAAATGTGATGGTTCTATCAAACGTTTGCACATAAGAAGTTGATACTAACAAACATTTTAATTACATGTTCCGTTATTAGTTTAGTATTTGCAGTTCTTACTAATTACAAGTTGCGGTGTAAAGTGCAATGTGTTTAGATCGATCCCTTTAGTATGAGTTATTGTTTCAACAAGCATTGCTTTTTAACCGACTTCCCAAAGGAAAGAGGTTATCTATTCGTCGTGTATATTTTGTTTTTACTAATTAATACATTACACACGCTTACGTTTTCGTTAATACTACTATAGCTATAACTTGCAATGTGCCTATTTTGTAGGGATGCGCTGAATATTAATTTCCTATTCGGTATTCGGCAGCTTTTTCACTATTTGTATTTTGCCGAATTATTCGGTTTTGGTGCCGAATATATTCGCTTCGTGTAGGTAGGTATTTATATTTTCTTGACTGCACTAAATGTTAAATGCATATGTAACTAAAAGACAAAACTTTTTACGTAAGATTTACGATATAAGTCAAATGAAGAATGTATTGAATAAAGCTAATAAAATAATTAAACGTCAAATAAACATTTTTGAAGTGAAACTTCTTTAGGCGCATGAGGGTAAAAATTTTACAGATGAAACGTCACGCCGGTATGCAACGGAAGTGTCGGAAAAGAGAGAGAGAGTGATCGAGACCGATTGAGAGAGAGTAGGACAGGGCGAACGTAGCATGAGCAACTAGCCGTGGAGTGAGAGTAGGGAGCAAGCGAGTGAGAAAGATTGAGAGAAAAAGTGAGACAGAGCGAACGTCGTATCACGCCTTTTTCCCTTCCTCATAATCTTGGAAATTTAAAGTTTTAGATTTGTATACTTAAATATAAACAAGATTTATAAATTAGTTCGCCAAAGAAGTTTCACTTCTGACATGTGTACTTTGTACGCACGCATGTTTTTTTAAATAAACTTCAATCAAATGCGCATTTTTAACAAGTACCTACTAATTTCTTTATAAAATTCATATCAACAATATATTTTTTATGAATAGGTATGTTTGTGTGTTTGTTAAAGGGAAATAGTAGCTAAACCGAATAATTCGAGCGAATATCCGGTTAGGTAAAAATTTAACCGAACAGTATTCGGTATTCGGTTATTCGATGAAACCACTATATAACGTATCTCTACTATTTTGTAATGATGAGCAAAAACAAGAACAATACTTGTTTTGAGTTATTTTCGTACTAAGATTACAGGAGCTCAGTTCAAAAGTTTTCATGTCAAGATAATAATAATAATAATAATAATAATAATAATTCTTTATTTGCTAAAATAAGGTGCTTTACATAGGTAGTTAGTCTTAGAAAATTACAATGTCCTCTTATTTTGCCTTTTAGGCGTGCAAATGTATAATTGATTCTAAATTGTCAACATCATTTTTGCTTTATTGATTGTCATAATGATAAATAATGCAAAATATTTTTTATAATTTATACAGTTATGTCATTCCCATTTTATTTCATAAGATCATTAATACATTTAATAATATCATACCACAATAAATAATAAAATACTCACGAATTGTCAAAAAAGTCATTCAGACTGTAAAAATTATTTTGAAGAAGCCATTCGTTTAAGCGTCTTTTGAAAATAGGGTAAGGAAGTTCTTTTAAATAGTCCGGCAATTTATTAAAAACTTCAATAACAGAATAATATGCATTCCTTTTTAACCTTTGCAATCGCTTTTTAATGATATTTATTTACCCACCTAGCTGAATTATTTATTATAATTTCTAGTAATTTAACGCCAACGTAACAGACACAATGGAAGTGAGTAGGTACCTAGTTAAATGATGGTTTATTTGATTTTTTTTTTAAGTTTTGATAAAGCAGGCGATAATTTATGCTATCTGAATTTACGAAAAGATAAAAAACCATTATCAACTATTGAGTTTCGGCCCATTCTTATTTTACTAACGGCCCTGGAGTAGATGCATATGGATTGCTCTCAGTTCATTCACAATAGTGTGGTCACTATGACCGAATATGAATAAGGTAACTTCGTCTAATATGGACACGGACCAATTATGGTATTTTTTTGGAATTACTTACATAAATAAGAAATTGGTACATTATTTTATTCGAATGTCGATGTCAATCAATTCTGCCCATATTCCAGATATTATGTCACAGTAGACATATTTGTACTGTGATTATGTCGATTGTTTTTGAGAGCATTAAGTCGCTGGATTTTCAAAAATAAATAAATAAGTACCTACGTTTATTTGCTTTTTTCCTGATAGGTTTCACGCTGAAGTTATACATCGTATCAGGTATTTAATTTATTGATAATAATAAATTAAGAATAGATACTATTAAACCAAATTGAAGGAATTTTAGTTTGATATGTTTTATATGTGTGTTCATTATTGGATATTTATTTAAGCCTGAACCCATGCTATGGATAACATGTCATCATTTCATAATATTAATTTATGTGACTAATCCACAATCTCAACAGACAAATGTCGACGAAAGTTATTATTAGCAGGTAAGTGTTGCGTATAGTCCAAAACTGAGAGAGGAAAAAATGCCTAGATAACATCAACAGATAAAAGACGAAAGATGATTCTATTGATTACTGGAACCTAATGCTGCTGGACTTTCAGCTACGGCAACTAAACTAAAAGTTATAAACGTTTGCATGTCATTATGCTGCTATTTGGACATTGTCTTTAATTAGGTGTTTATAATTGGATTTTCCTTGTACATAAATGAGTCTGAGACAGTAAAATAATATTTAAAAATTTAAAAGCTAGTGTCAAATTAATATTAAACAATGAATACCTATTAAGATGATTTTTCATTTGCCTTCAAAACCCTAAGCTCGTGACTTGTAAAATGTAAAAATCATAAATTAAAAATGAAATTTAATTGCTTATACTGTCCATAATTGGTGCATTTACCTTAGGTACTTTATCGATAAATAAACCAAAAGCCGTTAGCATAGATTATATTTATACTATCGGATACTTCTACAGCTAAGACTTTTTTTACACACTCACACGCACATATACTAACAAGCTTATTCTATTGAAATTTAGTTTTCTTTTTTGTTTTTTTTTTTTTATCATCTTTTTGGTTGTAATCTAAATATATATTTGTAATCCATAACTGTACCTACTAGGAGGTTTAGAGCGGGGCACCCAGTAATACGGGATTACCCAGTACAGGGGTCCTGTCTATGTGCTGTAACGGAAAAAGTGTTTTCAATAAAGTATTTTTAATTTAATTTTTTTTTAACTAATTGAAGTAGCAAACGAGCATGCAGTCTATCTGATAGTCGCTGCCGCCCATGGACATCTGTAACGTGTAATACAGAACATGGATTCCATTTGAAGTCAATCACAGATGCGTTGCTACTCCCGAGGAGTATGATGGTCGCCTAATATAAAAGTGTATACGTAATAATACTATTGAAATAGTGCAATACAATTGATAGATACCTACTACCGATAGTATCGCTGCTGAAAAACTTAATATTTCGATAGTAACGATACTGTCCATACTAAGATTATATGGCTTGATTGCATGCTGTCAAAATTACGACAACACACAGTCGTTAAAGTTTTGCATAAATAATAACACAAAACAAAAACCCAAATTTTACAGTAAACTCGTAATAATTAAACAAGGCTTTTTGATTTTTAATTTTTGATAAACTAAGTTAAAGTAATATATGAGAAGGCATGTTCATACTGATGGTGTTAACATACGGTGCCGAAACGTGATCTTTTACTGTGAGCCTCATATGGAAGCTTTAAGTCGCTCAGCAAGCTATGCAGAGAGCTATGCTTCGTCACAGTACAAATGTGGAACAGTATGGAAACTAAGCCTTGTTTATGATATAATTACCTACCACTCTATTCTAACGATAGAGTTGCCTCTATATATTTTTTCGTTATAGTGTTATTAAGAGGTATTTATTTTAGCATTTATTGTCATTTAATTATCAATCAATCGAATTGTAATATTTACTAAGTTTACAAATAATATAAGTAGGTATTCTCACAGCTTCGCATTTTAATCCCAGCATAACGATAATAATTATGATATGAATATTGATACTTGTAGATGTTTGGAAATGCGTGTGATATCTAGTAATTAAAATACCATTACATAAAAAAGCTTTACTCTTCAGCTTTATTCGCAGTGCTAAAATTTGTAATTTTAGCACTGCGGTTCCCATCTCGAACAGCTTGGGATAGCCACCTAAGCGGAACGAAGACGTGCGGTTGCTAAAGCGGAACTTGTTGAGCGCAAGATTTTGCAGTGCCAGAGACGTTAGCGAGGAGAGAAACAAACATCGCCGCACTTATCTCATACGTAACGTGGAAGAACGTATCGATATCATGCGATTGGGGAGATACCCACCACACCCATTTTTAGCGTGAAGCGTTTCTTGCGTGTATATGATTTCCGGTTCCCTTATGTATGAGGTGGCTATTTTAGTCTTCTGAAATCTTAGCATGTAGTTGCTTACAGATGTCTATGAGCGGGAGCAGCCACTAACCATTAGGTCCATTGCAACGTTGTTTAATTTTCAATCTCAAAAAAGCTCTATCACGTCTTCGGAACGCACGAGCATAAAAAGATATTTAATTACTTATTTATTTATAATAAAAACGGACATCAACGGTCATCAAATCAAAGTTGTGGTAATTAAAATATTCTAAAAAATGGTCCTTATAGATTTTTAAGGGTTATACTAACACTTTATGGATGTAAATCTGAAATAAATATAATTTATTCTATTCTATATATTTTTCTCGATAGGGACTGTTGGCACCTAATTTGTAATACTAAACCCAAGGTCTCTACGGCAAATTGACTCCGTCGGATTTTTCATTATTTGATCACTATTTTTGTCTAAATTAACCGGACTATTTATCTTACATGTCTAATCGGAATCGAACCCCCTACCAAACCACTATTTTTATACACATAAACAAAGGATTTTCATTAAGATATAACAAAAAAGGAAATAAAACAACACAACTTCCGAACCAGTGTATTTATTGCATAACGCCTGAATAGGGAGAAATAATAAAAAATCAAATCATTGCTATCGTTTATTGATTTAAAATACAAAACTTAGTGACATAAAGCTCTATCCTTTTATTGTTACAGTGCCTGCGAACTGACAATCCGATAGGAAATAAATATATAGCTCCTCGCGCATCACCACACCTCACACATTCCACATAAACCATGTCACAGTACAAATAAATAGTATACTATACATACTCAAGCGCGAACGTCTAGGGCCATCCTTGGATTCAGTTACAACTATTCAAAGTCAGTGGTCGTTTCGGCACTCACATCCAGACTAGCATGGTGTTACATACAGGTGTACGGCAGATTTCCGCGTCCTATAGGCTTTAACACGAAGGCATCGCAACATAACGAGATATTGCAACTACAGCGAGAGAACAACGGACAAGCCTCGAGATTTATAATATATATTATGTATACAATTAATTATTAACGCGATCCCATGCCGTCGGTACGTACAGTTGCAACTCTGCCCGAGTCGCGCCCGCCTCGTGTATTTGAGCTAATTTAAATTATATTCACTTCTAATTCTTTATCAGACTGACTAACCGTTCAGCGTTGTACCATTTAACTAACAAGCTGTGTCGATATTCATGCATTTTATTATTATACAATTTGTGAACAATTTCGCTACTATACGCACATGTAGCTCTCCTCGCGAACAACGGAATATTAGTCAGTCTTAGTTTGAATTACAATTGAACTAAATATTTATTTACTATAAATAGTGAAATTAATCACTAAAACAATACAGTATTTTTATACCTTCACATATTACATATACAATACAATACAGAGTGGAGCATTAAACAATTGGAATATTAAAAAATAAGTCAACAATTACAATAATAAAAGTATTACAATAATTACAATTAAGTTATTACAGATATTTGGAAACCTGCCCATTGAATAGTTTCGTTATTTCCCTAGAGTCAAATCAAATATGTTCCCATACCTATTTCTTATATACCTAACAATCCTATAACCTCATGAAGCAAAAAAGTATTACAGTAAATATATTATACAGATATTTCAAAAATTTATATTTCAGAACAGCAAGATTAGAAATAGATTCAAATCTACAATGAAATAAAAATAAATATACAGAGGAAGAAACAGTCGCAGCACTTGTCCTATAAAAGGAACGGAAGAAATACTTTCATGCTTCATGTACGAAAACAAATAGTACGTACCATACAAACGTGTTACAATAAAATAATCTTTTTTGGGGGAGGGGAGATTTATAAAAATTCACAGCAACATCGCAGAAAGAAAAACATCTGCTATCAGTTGCAATGTCATCATTTAAGTTGCTTGTAAACGGGCTAATGCCTCGGCAACATCTATCTGCGTACATTCACTCCACTCGAGCAATATTTGCCATAATCTCAACATTACAATCGACAAGATTGCAGCAAATATTGCAAACAATTGCCTAAAAAGTAGAATATATTATTGCAGTTAGATATTATCAAGACTGTAGCCCATTTATGAGCACCCTTAGCTCCTTTACTCTGAACGGTATACACAATACGCTTCAGTCGATCATAAACTATAAACAATTGAAAAATTAGTCATTTTGCTAAATCACAACGGGTTCAGAGTAAAGATGCTAACTAAGGCCCGCCACTCACGTTACTCGTTACACTTACATACATATCATTTTTAACATTTGAACGAGGTTTACAATTTTCAAATTTTAATTCGGCTGCGTTGAATGGTTCTGATGGATTACCTATTAGTTACAGTGTATCTTAATTAGATTATCAGTCTAAAATATGCTACGTCATCAAATATTCAAAATATTATGGACTCTGATTTTAGTTAAAAGTATGTAGTTAAACCACTATCACAATGCAATATGATCATTGCCGCAGTACGACACATGGATAACTCCTAATGGCCTACAATCATTCGATCTGCATTCGAATGAGTTTACAATCAGAAATCAACGCATTTACGCCGCCATATTCATAACAGATTCATTTATTTATTCATTTTATAAAAATTCTAAGAGCTAAACAACACTACAATTAGATTTACAACCTTACGTAGTGTAGTCACGTTTTCGCGTTTGTCGTGCAAAAGTTGGCCTGTGAGTGGCGGGCCTCACCGTAATAAGTTCCGGCACAATAAGGCAGTGATTCAGTGTACGCTATACAAAATATCTCCGTTACATTACGACCAGTCTGTTGCGATGAGGTTAGTCTATTGTAGATTCAAATCCAAAAAGGTTGAACAAGTCAGTAATTCAATTTATTAACTCCTATCTGAAATACCCAAAAATTTTATATATGATTCAACATTCCCGTAACCTACAAGTACATTTTGTGTTTTTTTTTTATAGAATTACCTATACACTATACTCTGTTTTACATATCGCCTGAATAGTCCAATGGGTCAAAAATAACCTATACACGACAACACAATACTCGTGTATCGATTGATGTACACAACCCCGAATCTTATGCATCCGAGATTTCAAATAAAACATTTACAATATACAACAACTCTGAAATGCGAGGGCAATGTTTCAAATAATTTAACACGTCAAGGATCGTCGAATCGAATCAAATTTGTGCAGTCAAAAAATACATGTTCAAAATCTATTTATATTCGATCGGGTCGATAAAACGAAATTCCGATTGGCCCTTTTATTTTCAGTCATCAGTTGCCGACACTTTAAAAATATAAAGCTTGCGATAGTAAACCGAAGGAAAGCTTAACTAGCATAGACGTAACTAAACTATAGATTATCCGGTAAGGTTGCAGTCTGTATCCATTATTAGTCTGTTTCCTAATTTTATGTACAATATTTATTTATTTTCTACCATATTGCGTCCTTGATATGCATCGCGTAACAATAAAAAAACCTAGCTTTCATGCCCTCGATGCGTCCGGGCGCGCGGGGGCCCTCCCGCGGTCCCCCGTACCTCCTCTAAGTACTGTCGAGTGAAGCGATTTAAGAACAAATAATACAATACACGTTACAACGTAACAAAATCGTCTCCATAACGTATCCATTTACAGTCAGACTTATCGCATTAAATAAAAATATAGAATTATAAATATTGTTTTACAGTTCGTCCCGTCGATCGTTCGTGTGTCGTCCGGTCGCGTCACTCACTCACATGCACTCGCGGCCGGCGGTCGGGCGCGCTCGGGTGCGCTCGGGCGCGGTCGGGCGCGCTCGGGTGCGGTCGGGCGCGCTCGGGTGCGCTCGGGCGCTAGTGGATGGCGACGGGGCTGTGCGCGCGCGGGCAGACGGCGGGCAGCATGTCGTCGTCGCGGCGCACCGCCTCCACCTCCATGCGCTCGCCCCACAGCCGCGCGCCGCCCACCACGCCGCCCACTGAGCAAACAAACGCGCCCTCAACTCACCCGCTCACGGCCGCCTAGTCCGGAAACCGAGCCAGCATTATAGCGGTGTCGCACACGAAACGCGGATACGCAACTCAATCGAACTTTCACTAAACGGGCTACCATAGGTCTGCAAGCAACTTTGTATTTACATACATTCTAATTGAAGATTTTCAACATTCTTATTAAAATTTCTCAATTTCTACATGTCTTACAGTCATTATAAACTGCAAATCTATTCAGTGATTTGCAGCCGACTGCTTGACGATAAACTTATTACAATCTAGAAAACAATACTGTATTAAAATCGATTCCAAATATTCATATTTAGAACACTATCTTTTCGAATCAATTGAGTATACTAAAACTTAGAAAGAGTATACATGATTTATGTCACATAATTACAATTTTAAATGACACTTTAAAAAAGAATCAAACACTTAATATTCTGAAGCGACCTCAACCCTATGCTTAATAAAATTAAACTGCATTTTAGCCAACACTTCCATTAACTTGCACTCCATAGTAGCCCGCAATAATTCACAAGAAAACAACTATTATCTAACAAACGCTATCGTGCGTAGTATAATCCTGGCTTCGATACGGAATTAGCAGTAATTAACACTAAAATTAAGGAATCACTTTCTATAGTTACATGGTATGTGACTAACAGCCTAAATCTATATCGGGATATAGCTAAAAGTGAAGTGATTTGTACTTGTGTCGTTTGAACTATGATAGATACCTACGAGAAGAGATCTAATAGATATAATGAATTTCGAGTGACGACGCTAAGTTAACAATGACTAATATCTGCAATCACTTTTAAATTTCGATCAAAGTTAAATTCGCATCAGTATATAATATTGTATTTAAAGATTGAAGTAGCAAATGATTATGCAGTACACATCATAACAAGTGGCGGCTGCCGTCCATAGACACCTGTTATCAATGCCAGTTAATATCAGTCTCAACTGCGATTAACCACAGTTGCGTTTCAACCCCCGAGGACCAAAGAATGCCTTACATCTCACCACACCCTTTAGGTGTGGTAGAAGCAGTGTAGTTCGACTGAGGATGAGGAAGTACCACTGCCACACCTATTTCTAATGTTAAGCATTTCTTGGGTTTCGTTGGAAGGGTGTGGTTGCCGGCACACTTTTATGTGAGGCGACCATCGTAGTCCACGGGAGTAACAACGCATCTGTGATTGACTTCAGATGGAACCCATGTTTTGTATGAAGTTGATTACAGATGTCCATGGGCGGCAGTGACCACTTACCATCAGGTGGACTGCATGCTCGTTTGCTACTTCAATCAGATAAAAAAAACACCTTTTAGATCAGAATGCAACAGAAATCAGGACAGAATTACGTGTTTGCAAATTGTTTCCGAAGCCGAACCACTAAATATTTTAACTACCTTCAAAATTTAACTTTTCCGATACTTAAAAGTATTTGCAGAATCTCGAAATCATAAGCCATGCACATAAGGAGAGGTAGGGACATGCATCAAAATGGGGGGTCTGAAAAATATGAAGGAGCGGGGTACCAAAATCGTTTCACGTCTATATAGACATAAAATCATATTGGCTTCACATACAACAGGGGACAGAATAAGGTACATCCATTACTTTGCATCGAGCGGCACTAGCGGGTGCAATTTTAGTGAGTGGTGTCGGTGGACAGTTTTTTAAACACATTAAACAAGTCACAATACCCACATGACATAATCTTCCGAATGTACTAAAAGGTGGGTATTCTTTAAGTGAAAAAAAAATACATTTTAAATAATTTTGAATATTGTAAAATCTTTTCTAGCCAACCCATTATTGTCCCACTGCTGGGCACGGGTATTCTCATCATGAGAGAGTTATAGGCCATAGTCCACCGCGCTGGCCAAGGCCAAAATTTATTTCAACAAATATAATTATTTATATCTTTTATTTTATAGGAATATATTACTCATAAATTTATACTTAATGTGTATTAACGCAAACACTTCCTTAAATATATTAAAACATATTTTTTACAAGTGCATTAATCAAGACCGTGGTAGCAGCTGATATAAATATCACTGTGTCTGGAATAACTTCGATTAGACATCTATCTATATTTTAATTTTAATTACAAATATATCTGTATGCCATGTAATTTTAATCTAGCGATATAAAACCTACACAACCGACATCCACTCACAACAACTGCGTCCTCACAACAATCACGTTACACGGGCCAACGGGACTATCTCAGGTTGGGGGGGGGGGGGGGGGGGTAGTGAGGGGGGATGAAAACATTCCGTTACATGTTCGCAGACCTGTCGGGCAATGGTTAGGGCTCATGGCGGCGCTAGTGTCGCGCGGGCGTGCCGCCGGACCGCTCTAGTCATCGCGGGTCCGACGGACCATCTGCCATCGGAACGGTCACATTATAAATACGCCGGTGAACAGGTGATTCGTGTTAGCGACACGTTTGTACCAGTGATCAACTGTTTATGTAATGGCAATTTATGATGTACGTATCTTAGGTATTCGGATGAATAGATTACATTGGTGAGTCATTAAAGCCATTCAATAATACTTATACCCTGTTCTGTTAAAATTATAATCTTTAAAGATCTTTTTTTTGTATAACAAGATCTATCGTTACATCCTCTATTTTTAAAGATATTTGGTTGATAAAATTGCCAGTATATAAACTTGTAAAAGGATTTTTAATGTTTGTGCAGTTTTCAATTTTAGTACATATTACAGCAGAAAAATCCCTTTTAGCTTTTTTTGTCTTTGTCTTTATTAAGTTGCATTTAGTACATAAAATAGTACTCATAGGTTTTAGTATATATAAGAACATTATTACTTATAAATGAAATCCAATTTATATTATGCTTTGACAAATAGAAACATACAATCAAGTAATACTGAAAACTGCACAACTGTTTATAAATATCGAATTAAAATGATAATATTTGAAGAATATCGAGTCACTGGTTCACAAATAGATTATGACACCGCGGAATACTTCCTCGAATCCATATAAAGACACCCATAAAATAAAAAAAAAACATACTGATTAGTCACAATGAAATGGTAGAAGCACCATGTGTTAGCGAAACACGACACAAGCTCAAAATGATGATGTGTATAGGTGTCATCACTGACTCATCCATTCTTAGTATCTATCATCATTGTTCTTTAAATATATTATCTAAAGTATTCTAAAATATTGACATAAAACACTCAGGATTCAAAAGAATTACATTGCTTGCTTGTATAGTAGATGATTTTTAGTTAAATTCTTTAAAAAGTTTATTGTTTGATGGAAAATGATACTGATTGGATGAGACAGTAAATGACACCCCTAATCGGTACGATGTTGGTAAACGAATAGAAATTTTAAGAACATGAATATGTTACATACCAATATGTTAATAATTTTGAATGATTCTACACAAACATTTAATATATCGAAAACATTCATAATAAGTTTAATATAATGTTTAAAATAAATAAGAATATGACAACAGTCGCGTCAGCTATATATGCCTATTCATTTTAATAGTAGTTATGTATTTTTACAGAAGTTTCATCACAATTGCATTACCTGTATCGAAGATTCAATACCAAAGAAACTAAATGTATGTTTTAAGGAAACATAACTGCTCAGATAGACAAGTGAATGTATTGAAATATAGCCATTAACTTTTTTTACATGTTTAAATTGTATAATATTCAACATTGAATAATTTTAAAATATATAAATATATCACTGCAATACTTCTTCCTTAAGTTACATTTAGGCTAGTTTGTCTAAGTGTCTTATGTGTGTAGTATATTATACATGAATTCGATGCGTATATCTGAATAAGCTAACTGAATTGTCAACCCAAGTTCGACCTATATTTCAAAAGTTACGACCAACTTTGTGTGATTACTCTTCCATTTATAACCTAACCTAACCTATCCCCCAGGCTGTGAAATAAGCTTCTAAGCACGGCCTTTACGGGATGACCGTTAATCACCAATTTTTGTTGTTATTTCCTAGAACCTTAACTATTTAGTTACTTTCCTATGACTATAGAACTTTTGTCACGGTGGTACCTTGTCTACTAATATCCTACTCTTAAGTTTGGCAACTAATTTCCTACTTCTAAACATTTATATTATAGAATTATTAATACGACCAATCTTTCTAATTGCAACCCTATCTGGGTAGAAGATATGGGAGTAACTAAGATGAAGTATCTCCTAAGTTACATTTTTATCTCGATAGATTGATTTATCTTCGTAACTATATCTTTAATTTTGTAGTCACATCCTTTCTCAGTAATGTGTTTTAAGTTACGTCCCTATACTTCTAGTTCCACGAATATGTCGATATTTTCCTCCCTATAGTGTGCGTAGTGTTAGTGTTGCATGCGACACCGTCGACATCTCACCGTGCTGGTGGTGCGTCTGCGGCTGCGCCTGTTGCGTTTTGGTCGCCTCGTCAACGGTGTGCCTGTTTGTGTCAGTCTATCTTGCTAGCAACATCCCTAGGCTTTTAGTTCCCCCCGATCCTCCCAATTTTGTCTTATTCGAATTACCCTTCCTATCCCCACGTATAGGGTCACCTTGCTACACTATCAACATCTCACCGTGACGGTGGTGCGTGTTAGTAGCCTCACCCCCGCTACTTTTAGCTCTGCGTCACTCGGTATTGCATCCCTATCTTTTCAGTTACGTCCATGAATATGTCGATATTCCCCTTCCTATCTCCCCGTGTAGTGTTAGTGTTGCGTGTTACACCATCGACATCTCACCGTGCTGGTGGTGCGTCTGCGGCTGCGCCTGCTGCGTGTTGGTTGCCTCGTCTACGGTGTGCCTGTTTGTGTCAGTCTATCTTGCTAGCTACACCCTTAGTTACGCCCCTATCCTACCAATTTTATGTCTTTTTCAATATTCCCCTTCCTATCCCCGCGTGTAGTGTGACCTTGCTACGTGGTGCGTGTTAGTAGCCTCATCCATGATACTCTTAGCTCTGCGTCAGTCGATATTGCAAGCTACATCCCTATCTTTTCAGTTACGTCCCTATACTTCTAGTTCCACGAATATGTCGATATTCCCCTCCCTATCTCCCCGTGTAGTGTTAGTGTTGCGTGTTACACCATCGACATCTCACCGTGCTGGTGGTGCGTCTGCGGCTGCGCCTGCTGCGTGTTGGTCGCCTCGTCCGCGGTGCGCTTGAAGAAGTTGTGCTGCAACGCGTAGTACGGCGTCACGCGCTGCTTCGGGTCGTACTCGAGCATGCGCAGGATTAGGTCCTGGAATATGTTATTAGCGAATGGTTAGGTAAGTGGATGATTTCGTTTGCAATTAGCTATTAATGTTTAAGAGTTTCGCTGCGGATTTCTTTTACTACAAAGAGTTAATGACTATCAAAATATTATTCGATTTTATCAATAAACTAATAAAAGGTGAAATGACAAACTATGGTGACCACTTTATTGACAGGATGTTCGTAGTTCAGTTATTATATAGGCAACAAGAAACTATCTCCAGTAACGTTTCTAACTCATCCTCTCCCTCAAGGAATGATACCATTTACGAACTTACCATATATCATACCTTTGAAAAGTAATGCAGGATGCCGAATAATAAATCGGCAACCAACTCACGGTTAATCCGCGAGCACTCTTAGACAGCAACGCTCTACAATAAAATTTAAATAAAATAAAACATAACCAGTGGTTCTCAACTCTCAACCCACCTTAAATTTGAGGTAGTCGGAGACTGAGTGTCCGGGCTCACCGCGGCGCCGCGCCGCCGGCCCGCCGCCCTCCACGCCGAGGATGTCGTGCAGCCGCCGCGTGCCCGCCGCGCGGTACTTTCTGTACCCGCTAGAAACACGCACACGTACACACTTTGAGAACAACTTGCCTTATAACTTATTTATATTAATATTAAATTCTAGACTATAAAATATTTCCAGGGAGTTTACAATTGCCAATTTGTTCGGACTCTTTAAAAATGATGCTTTAAATTACCACTTAAGCGCGGGGTTAATCAAACTTTTTTAATCAATATTATCATCAGTTAAAAGTATGACTTCAATTGCTCAAACTACTTTTTAAATGATTGGTTTCCGTATATGCAAAACTATAACACGACAATTGATAATCGTTTACATAGCTTTGTGTAGTATTTTTCAGACATACCTGCCATCTTTTCCATTGACTTTCTTTAATACGTAACCTCCACCTTCGGAGGCTGGTAATTTATCAAAGAACTTTCTAGTTTTGTGAGCCTGGAACAAAATAAACATGATATTCATGAAACAGTATTTCAAATCTTCTATCTAATCCTCTATAGGACAAATTTGTAATAGTTCACGTAGATGTCTCCCCAACTACTACACAATACACTTGAAATGAAATGAAATGAAATGTCTTTATTTTGTATAGGCCTGCGGGGGCACTTACAAATTGTCAGTTACATTTTTTTTTTCTTACACTACCACCGGATCGGAATACGACCTCAACTGAGAAGATCCGGCAAGAAACTCAGCGGGTTTGTCTTTTTTTCTTATTTATATTCATTTTTTTAATATTATTACAATCATGTTTTTTTTACATGGTAATGAAAGTTAGCTCCAGTATCTTGTCTTGCAGTTCAGTAAAAGAGAGCCCTGTTTGGTAAGATACGCTACACTTTGACATTTATTAAATATACTATAGTAATGCATATTATTGCTCAGTCCCAAGCTGTTTTGTCTTCTATGTAATCAGAAATTTTATAATACGCTTTACGGCAAAGTTTAATCTTAATCAATGCTTTGAACTTATTCATTGACAAATTTCTGATTTCAACAGGAAGTTTATTATAAAAGCGTATACATTGACCCATAAAAGAACTATTAATTTTGTGAAGACGAGTAACATGTGCAGAGAGATTGTGCTTGTTCCTTGTATTTATGTTATGCGTATCACAATGTTTAGCAAAATTATTAATATTTTTCTTAACATACATCAAATTTTCGTATATAAATTGGGATACAACAGTAAGTATATTTATTTCTTTAAATAATTCTTTTAGTGAACATTTCGGACTTAGGTTATAAATGGCTCGTACAGCCCTCTTCTGCAGTATAAAGACAGTATTGAGGTCTGAAGAGCACCCCCACAGCAGTATGCCGTATGACATAATGCTATGAAAGTAACTAAAATAAACTATTCTAGCTGTTTCTACATCGGTGAAATGTCTGATTTTTTTTACAGCATAAACCGCTGAACTGAGTCTACCCGACAATTTTTCAATATGGGGACCCCATTGCAATTTGGCATCTAAAGTAACGCCTAGGAAGACAGTTGACTCCACAAGGTCCAAAACCGTTCCATTGAGTTGTACATTGGTTTCAACCTGCCTAACGTTGGGCAGTGAGAATTTTATGCATTTAGTTTTTTTCTCGTTAAGAAGTAAGTTATTTACGCTGAACCAATGTACGACCCTCGAGAGAGCATTGTTCACTTCGTCAAACTTGCTTAATTGTCTTTTAATTTTAAATAGTAATGAGGTATCATCTGCAAACAATACGATCTCGTGATTATTTGCTACATAGTAGGGTAGGTCATTGATATATATTAAAAACAAGAATGGTCCGAGTATCGAACCCTGTGGAACGCCCATGGTAACAGATGCGCCGGGCGATTTAGTGCCATTAATAATAACCCTTTGAGTTCTATCGTTTAGATAAGAAGTCAAAAGGTTAAGAGCTTTGTTCCTGATCCCGTAGTGGTGTAATTTCCTGACCAGTATATCATGATGTACACAATCAAAAGCCTTAGATAAATCACAAAACACGCCAAGGGCATCACGCGATCCATCCCAGGCCTCAAACACATGTTTTAATAACTGAATTCCTGCATCTATAGTAGAGCGATTCCTTCTAAAACCAAATTGTGTGTCATGAAGTATCTCATTGTCATTGAAATACTTCAACAAATCGTTTAAGATAACTTTTTCAAAAACTTTACTTAACGTTGGTAGTATAGATATTGGTCGAAAATTACTTGGACAAGAAGTACTACCAGATTTAAATATAGGAATCACTTTACTTTGTTTCATAAGGTCAGGAAATACACCGTTAGTAACACAAGCATTGAACACAGAAGCCAAGTGCGGAGCTATAAGATGGATAATAGAAGAAACGGCTCTAACAGAAAGTCCCCAGAGGTCTGCCGTTTTCTTGCGATCCAGACTATTGAAAGCATTGATTATATCTGCTGCATTGACCTCTGAAAATTCAAAGCTCGTGCTACGTTCTTTTACACACTCTTTAAGCAAGGCCTCAGCAGAGGTAGAAGATGACTTTAGAGCTTTAGTTGTTAACAAAGGTATATTAGTGAAGAAATTCTCAAACTCTGATGCCACCTCCAAATCCTCTGTTACATCTTTATTATTTATTTTTAAATTAAAATTCTGGTTATACTCACATATCTTATTAGTTTCGTCGTTAATAATATTCCATGTTGTTCTAATCTTATTTGTAGATGTTTTTATCTTATTTCTTAAATATAGGGATTTAGCACAGGAACAAGCCAGCTTAAAAGTTTTAGAATATTTTTTTACATATTGCTTAAATACAGGGTCATGATTATAAGACTTTTCATAGTATAGATCATACAATTTGCGTCTACTAATATAAATACCTCTCGTTGCCCATTCACAAAATTTGGTTCGTCCATGACTTACAGTTTTTGGTTTAAACACTTTTTCAAATTCACCACTGATAAGGTTAAACAACGAATTATATAATAAATCAGGATCATGGTGGTTAGGCAACAGAGGCATTTTCTTAGCCAAATTGCTTTTAAACAGTTCTAGACGGTTACTATTTATAGGAACAAACTTAATCTCCCTCTTTTCAACCTCATTGACTCTCCTAGGGAATACTGCTAACTGCCCACAGTGATCCGAATCAAAGTTATTAATGATTGATGTTTTTATGGGTGTTACGTTTGTAAATATATTGTCAATGCATGTTGAGCTAGTAGAAGTTATCCTAGTAGGTTCATGAAAACTTTTGCTTAAATTGTACGATTTAAATAACAAAATAAGTTTACTTGCTTGGGTTGTTTTTTCTAGTGTATTAATATTAAAGTCTCCACAAACAATAATTCTCTTATTAGAACCTATCGCTTTATAAAGTACCTCATCCATTACTTTCTCAAAATCCTCATAAGGTGCAATGGGGGGTTTATATACGCTTACAACTAGGAACTGCTCAAACTCGCACTCGCACACTACGCTTTCTACACTCATAGCCCCACACTAGGATTTTCTCCTGTGTCGTGGATACCATGGACACACACAAGACGTATACACAAACACCCAGACCCAGAACACGAAACTAAACTCATCATTCAGATACCTGTCTGGCCGGGAATCGAACCCGGGACCAATTGCGTGTCAGACCGGTATGGTAACCGCTCTGCCACGCGGGTCGTCAGAAAAGACTATAAGAAAGAATGCAGACACCTTAAGAAAGAACGCAGCAGCGCTTACCACTGCTGTTATATCGTAGAAATAAATGTCTTGTATTAACAGGGCACTTAAAAAAATATTTATTAAAAAAATACTAAGTAAACAGAAACAAATTATATTCAAAACACACACTATTACTTTATTATTCAATAAATAACACATATACGTCTCTAGATGTTAATTATTGGCGTTACATCATTAAACCCGCTTTCGATCCCAATAACAATGTAAGTGGGTCAAACTATCCCCATTAAGAACAGTTACACAATTACATGCCGGGGTACATCTGTACACATTGTGTGTTGTCACATGAATGGTGACTGTATGTGTTCGGTAATCGTACGCTGATTATATTGATGTGTTATTTGTTACTGAATATAATTCAATGATGGAATCCTCTGTGTTGCAACTAAAGGGATAACACTATTCATTTTTGACGTTAACAATTTTGATTCATCGTCAACCCATTATCGTCCCACTGCTGGGCATGGGTCTTCTCTCAGAATGAGAGAGTTTAGGCCATAGTCCACCGCGCTGGCCAAGTGCGAATTGGTGGACTTCACACACCTCCGAGACCTTTTTTTTTTAAGAACTCTCGGGTGTGTAGGTTTCCTCACGATGTTTTCCTTCACCGAAAAGCAGTGACAATTAATTTCTAATACACACATGAATCAGTGGTGGGTGCCGGGGTTTGAACCTCGGACCTCCCGATTGAGAGGGCAAGTTTCAACCATTAGGCTATCACTGCTCTAGAACAAACTAGAACAATTTTGATTGTGGATAATTATATGTTAATTAATAGTTGTTATTACTGTTATCATCATACTAATATTATAAAGGCGAAAGATTGTAAGTGTGTATGTTTGTTACTTCTTCACGTCTTAAAAGGATCGAGCAATTATCATAAAATTTGGTAGGGAGTTAGCTGATACTCTGGATTAACATAAAGGCTACTTTTTACTGTGGGAAAATATCTTATTCCCACGGGACAATCGATTTTTGTTAGTGCGGGCGAAGCTGCGGGATTTAATTAGTTATAACATAAATATGCTAAAACAATACATTTGAAGACCATTGTTTTCGAGATGTAGTCAATTATCAAAGACCATTATTATTATCATTGTAATACAAATAGGCAAACAAAACACAAACATTAATACTTATATATTTTTTTCTCGATATAGACCAAGTTACCTGATCGAGCAGATGATCCGGTGGCATGCCCAGCACCTCCACGATCTTGTTCATCTGATCCACCTCGTTGGCGCCGCTGAACAGCGGCTCGCCCGTGTGCATCTCCACCAGTATGCAGCCCAGCGACCACATGTCGATCGCCAGGTCGTAAGGTATACCCAGCAGCACCTCCGGCGACCGGTAGAACCTTGACTGGATGTATTGGTATATCTGCAATTGAAGATTGGGGATTACTATTGTTGTTTTAATACTAACAGTAGTTGTTTTGTTGGATTAATTTTCTTCTTTATAAATATAAACGTTTGTTTGTATGTACTTATTTAGCATATTACCGTGGCTTCACGACCTTGTCATGGTAATTTGTTATATAAGTTATGTATGTAGCCTAGCTTAGGCTGAGCGTTTTGTTATTAAATAAATAAACGTTCATGACTTGCGATTTAGATTGCAAGTATGGGTTGATGTAGGTAGATGATATATTCACAATACTATATCACCACATTATTATAATGAATCGGCTTCATATTATTTGTGTAAAACTACTTCAACATTCTCAAGTGAGAGACGCATGGTAAAGAACAACCACCGCGGCTAATCTCGATTACGTGACCCTTAAACTATTCACACAAAATCGATATTAGGTAAGATTGTGGGTTTTACGTTATTTGTAATATGACGTTATTGGGCATAAAAAGTTATAAAGAATTGAATTTGTATAATATAAAGTAGTAGTTGCAACTGTGGGGAAACGCAATTTATGAAGTGGTACACCTTTTAGGTTAATAAATTAAGCCGAAATGAAATGCTAACGCCTTCTCGTGGCCCCGCACCGAACGTCCAGGGAAACGCCGCCGAGTTTTAGTCGGTAAGAATCCGACATACATGAGGAGCTATAAGGATTTCTCCGCGTTAAAAAAAATAAAATTAAAATACATAATATACTTCTTAATTATAGGCTTGGTAATGGTATACCAATGGTTGATGACTGAATATAAATATTAATTCATTCCTCTTTCAGTCTTTTGAGGTCCACTGCCTGACATAAGAATTCAATAATGGGAGTTTTGCTAATAATCCTCGCGTCTGCCTAGCTTGCTGGTGACTGCAGTTGGTATTGATGATGTTACGAAAGCCCTATTGCCCATCTCATGGATTTTGTCCATTAGTTGCGTTTCAAGACATCCGAGGGAATAGAATTAATAGCCGAGACCGACATAGGGTACAACCCATTATCGTCCCACAGCTGGGCACGGGTCTTCTCTCAGAATGAGTTTTAGGCAATAGTCCACCGCGCTGGCCTAGGGCGAATTGGTGGACCGACATACAACACAAAAACAACTTCAACGATCCAAAGATTAAATCAGTCAACAATAACAATGTAATAAGAAAACACTCAACCGTACAACACATTTCAACCGTAGCATCGGAATGTAGCACTTCGGTCTCAATTATACTAATTAATTACCGCGCTATCAGTCGATAGAGGTCCTAACGCCAATAAAACGAACGTACCATAATAATATATCAAAATAAGTTTACGCCGCCGATGAGGTCTCGGGTAATGTAATCAAATTAATATAATATTTAACGCGCAATTCACGATAACCCCTGCCCGATCGCCCACTGAATCAGAAGGCTCCGATATGATTTATCTCAACAATTAGCGTATATTGCGATTGGACTCTATAAATCGGGGATGTTCGAGCGCAAAATTCGAGTAGAAATACGCTACAATTTTAGGTAGGCATATAGAAAACATTTGACGATTAAACAAACAATATTATAGCATATCTTTCACTTAATATTAATACTTGTTTATCTACAGTGATGTCCAATGCTATTACGTTGAATGAGATGTTCGTAAACTAAATATTTTCCTTATATATAATAATGTTATATTTGTATTGGTATATCTTTCTTAAACCCTCGGACATTAAGAAATAAGTTCTACGCGCAAAACTCTAATTTTAGAATTAACTTTGTCGTTGATACTACGTGCTTACATAGTGACGAATACAAGAAAATTAATAATTATAAAATTTTACTTCACAATTTTGCCTAGCTGAAAATTAAAACCGGAACCGTTTACATGTCAGGCCAAAAGGGCGACGAAGACCTACAATTTCTATACATACGAACATAAAATAATACTTTTAATACTTATTAAAAGTAACTCCTCAAAAAGTCATACCTCACTCGCTCATAGAACCCCGTCAACATAATCTGATTCCGTATTCAGGGAGCACCCCGGAGCGAATGTAATACATCGACGGCTCTATCATATTGCGGGGTTGATTAATAAATGAACCGTTGTGCCGAACTTCAATAGAGGAAGTTTAATACCGTCGTATAGCATAGCTTGCTTTCGACGGAGGTCGAGGGCCCTTATACACGGCCGTGGCGGGCCAATAAATGGTGTGAATAGCAATACATTCTGATAAGGAAGTACATACGTGTTGGGTTACGATATATTAAATCATTACTCGCTTCCTTCCCGTGACATATTATTGTGTAACCGTATTTGTGTTATATTTATTGAAACGATTCATCGATATGAAAGTACAAGTACGCAGTATGCATTATAGTCCGGTTAATTTAGGCATAAGGAGTGGTCAAATAACAATAATTCTCGGAAAGAAAAATTTAGATGGAGAACTGGGGTTTATCATTACAAATAAAGTTTAAAAATCCCCATCGATCCTATGTGCGCTCAAAAGTTATTCGAGGTCAAATGTCAAAATTTAAGGTTTTTTTGGATTTATCTCGAAATGAATTGAAACTCAAGAATACATACTATTTTGCTGGCAATCCTAGCTATAGTCTCTTCTCTTGTATTTCGGATAATCATGAAAAAACAAGTACATTTTTCATTTAGATAACAAACGGGAATGCCTTATTTATTTATCCATCTATTATTATAGTCCTAAAGTTACATACAATAAAGTTACAAAGGTAACAACATAACCCTCACAATTTTGGAGTTTGAAAGTTTTATGACACATCTTTTCTACGACTACCTATTATATATAAGGAGGCTTCCCAAAAACAACAATATCCAAATAAATGTAACTGTATATAGAAACACCATTTTTATTATTTTATTAGTAAAGTTTTATGATAAGAATTCTTACATAGCTTTTTTATCTAAACGTCTTGTTAGGAATTTTCAGTCTATACTTTGGTAAAGTTTATGTATCATAAGTTTTACTCCGAGACTTCACCTGCTTTTAAAGAACTAACAGGTAATGTTTATTTTAATGGATATAGTAGATACATTTTAATTTTTTCTCGTTCATCCAACCTGTTTTTCTTATAAAATGAAATAAATATAAAGCCGAACGAAAACACGACAAATAGAAAACAAACAAAAGGGTAATTCTATAGGGAAACTAGATATATACACATTTAATAATATGACAATTCCCTTTCTTTTTATTATTACATGTATCAATATGAAATTAATGTACTTGATAAATTGTGACTTAGTAAGTATTGATTTGTTTTAGAGTGAAAGTATATTAATAGCAACTAAATTAACCCTATATATAAACGGACGAAGACATAGAGAACTAATGGGTTTAAATTTTTAAACCGTCTGAAGGCCTCCAGACAAGGTTTAATAAGTTATATACGTAATTCCATTAATTTGTACGCGAGGCTCAAAGTGCTTTTATAAATAAATACGCACTTATGTCATAGTTATGGGTTTTGTAGAGACATTGTTAAAATTAAGACAAGTGACATTGTTAAAATATTTAAAAACTGAGTGCTTCAATGAGCGATTGATTTCTACAATTTTAGATGGTTGTTTCTAAGTAGAACCTCTACCTGACGCAGTGGATTAAGAAGGAAATATCCTAATAATAATAGACATACATATATGTATAGGCAGTTATTTCGTGATGTGTGAATAATGCGTTAGTCAAAAACTTATCAATGAATTTATAGCAAAAATGTTATCTTTAATTGTTTAAGGTAGTTTTTACAATCTAGCAAGTAAATAAAGTAATTTGAATAATATTCTCTCTCGTCAACCCATTATTGTCCCACTGCTGGGCACGGGTCTTCTCTCAGAATGAGAGAGTTTAGGCCATAGTCCACCGCGCTGGTCAGGGGCCACTTACCATCAGGTGGACTGCATGCTCGTTTGCTACTTTAATCGTATAAAAAAAGATTTACAGTCATGACAGATACATATTATTTGTAACATTAAATGTTTTGTAATAGTTTCACAAATTATGTATAAACGCAGACATTGATACAGGCAAACTTTTCTCAAAATACACTTACCCTTTGACCTAGTTGACACGAACTGCCGAAGTCAACAATTTTAATTGCTGACCTCTTCGGGTTGCATAGGAGGATATTTTCTGGCTTAAGATCACAGTGAATTATATTTAGTTCTGAAAAAGAAAAAATACTCATTAAATATTTGATTATACACACTATATTGAGGGCTGGTATGGCGTCGAGAGAGTTTGGAGCTCTACTACTGACATTTTTTTTTCTGATTTGCTATTCGATCAATCGAATGATGTTCTTGTTATACGACATTTTAGGTATTTAGCGATAATTTAATAATTACCCATGAAAATGAATAGCTGTAAGCCTATGAACCTTATGAAAAATTAAAATTGAGCTGTCGTTCAAAGTCTATTTTGGTGACTCTGGTATTGCAAATGTATATGTGCTATACACATTTACCACTTACCACCAGTTACTTAATTATATCTTTAAAAACGAAATAATACAGGTGTGCAGCAACAAAGTGTGTTCGCTTTGTTGCTCACTGTAGAGGCACTAGCGCAACACCTATTTCCGATTAATAACAGTAGTACCTACCTACTAAGCGCTACTGATGTATTCCAACTTTATATTAAGAAGCAACAACACATCGGTGACCGAGTAGAACGCAGTAGAGCGCAATTTTATTTTAATTATAAATATAGGTAATATTGATCAAATATATCCACAGGCGGCAGTTGCCACTTACCATCAAGTGGACTGCATGTCCCTTTGCTGCTTCTATCATGGCAAAATTATCAGGTCAGGCGCAAAGGTGTTAACCCAATCAGCGACTACATCAATATAAACATAAATAACAACAGTTACCAAGTGGTTTGACCGAGATCTCCGCCAAACTTATTTCTAGGGTGAAGCATAGCGTGGAAGAGTATGATTGCCAGCTCAATTATGTGTGAGGCAACTCATTTTGATCTCAGTCAGGGAGTAGCAACGTATCTGTGGCCGGCAGTGACCACTTACCATCAGATGAACTGCATGTTCGTTTGCTACTTTAATCGATGAAAAGGCAGTTTTGAGGACTGGCCACAGAAGAAGAAAAAGTACACACACAGTATACATGAAGCTTATGGAAAGCGTTCGGTGACGATGATGCGAGTTCCACGATCTTGGTTCACCCAAAGTGCTCAACGTTGAGCTCAAGTGTTGAGCACTTTAGGTGACGACCTGCGTGGCGGAGCGGTTACCATACCGGCCTGACGCGCGATGGGTCCTGAGTTCATTTCCCGGCCAGACAGGTATCTGAATGATGAGTTTAGATTCATGTTCTGGGTATTTGTGTATTCATCTTCTGTGTGTCCATGGTACCCACGACACAGGACAAAATCCTAGTGTAGGGCTATGAGTGTAGGAAGCGAGAAAAAGAAATAAGTCATATAGATGTACAGGGGTCCACAATGGTAAAACACTCACCAGGTTGACTAAGGAACAGTAACGCGGTGCACAGTTGCTGCGCGAACTTGCGCGTCAGGTTGAGCGACACGCCGCGGAAGTTGGTGTTGCGCAGCAGATCGTACAGGTTGTACGAGAGCAGCTCGAACACTAGGCACAGGTGGTTCCGCCACATGAAGTGGCGTTTGAGTTTCACTGTAACACGAAAATGCATCATTAATTTCAAGTTTTGATTCAAATTATGCAAAATGTTCGAGGTGATAGAGCGTATATGGTAAGACCGGGGCGATACCACAAGTATTTCTTGTATTTTGGTGGAAGGGTTCAAGGTAGAACCAGTGTAGTTCTATCGGGGAAGTACAACCGCCACATCTATTTCTAGAGTGAAGCATTTCATGCTTGATAGAAGGGTGTGGTTGCCGGTACACTTTCACATTTGGCGACCATCAGTCCTCGGGAGTAGCAACGCATCTGTGATTGACTTCAGATGGAACCCATGTTCTGTATGTAGTTGATTACAGATGTCCATGGGCGGCAGTGACCACTTACCATCAGGTGGACTGCATGCTAGTTTGCTCATTTTTATATGAGGCGTCTATCTTAGCCACTTTTGACAGATCCCTTTTTCTATATAAGCTACAGGATTCCTTAGGAATCAATCCTTAAAATTAAATTCAATAGTTTTGGTTTGATTTGATGGGATCTCAAACACATACAAACGCACAGACACAAATTCGAAAATTTAAAGCAATTTGTAGTATTACTTTTTCTCAGTCCTCCAAACTCAGTCTGCAAACAAGTGCATTGCGATAGGAAAAGGGTGATCCCCGTAATCGATGTGACCACCAATGATTTATATAATATAATAGTAATGTAGGTAATATCACTTATAACAATCAGATATATTTAGATGAATCGAGAATTTATCGCCTTGTAACAATTATTTATCTGACTATTAACATAGCAGACACATTTATTGCTAATATAATTATAATATCAATAAGGAAAATGCCCTATGTAATAAAAGTGATAGCTTACAAAACTAAATAAACTCATAGCCGAATGTGTGACCGGAATCCAATAATTATAACGTCTTAACCAAATTGAAACGTAAACGATAAAAACGATGAACGTCAGAGTGTATTAAGTCAAAAAACGAAACAATACAGAAAACAATTAGCTGATTATCTCTAAAACAGTCGAAGCGAATAAATTCAACTTAAGGCGGTTTCAGACTAGCGTTTCATACGCGCGTATAAGCTCGTCTTTGGAAGCGTATGTAGGCACGTATAGGCGCGCCTTTTGGCAGACGAGCAACTCGTTCTAAACTCGTATACACGCGAGCCGTGCAAATAACAATGTTTCTTCATCAGAAACCATGTTGATACTGACACAACCCTCTACCGATTCGAGCGAACACGCCGACATATGCCAGTTTATGCGCGTCCAGTTTTTTAAAGCGCGTTTGCTGAAACGACCGTACACGCGCAGAAATAAACGCTAGTCTGAAACCGCCCTTTGTACACCGAACCGGTATCGCAGTTCGCACGGCCTTCACGCGCGCTTATAAATACAATAACTGAATTACGGTTCACAATTTCAAGCGTTTCACTTGAGTATATTGACTTGAACGATATTTACAAGAAATGACTTATGAATATATAGTTTAACCAAAACAATGTCATAACTGTAACCGCCTAGCAATAAAATTGTTATTGAATCGTTCTACTTAATTTTTGAAGTTACAGACAAATAAAATGCTTGCCACTTGATTAAATTCAGTCGACACTTTTGGTAGAACTATGTTTAGTTCAGGTATCAAGACACTAATTACCACTCCTATTCCTATATATATTTTTTTTTTTTTTTTTTTTTTTTTTTATATTAAGACCTAACGATAAGGCTGACGGGCCACCTGATGGAAAGCAGTCACCGTCGCCTATGGACATTTGCAACACCAGAGGAGTCGCCAATGCATCGCCGGCTTTGGAGTAGAGCTCTTTTTACACCTTTCTTGAAGAACCCCATGTCGTAGCGCTCCGGGAATACCTCAGGAGGAAGTTCATTCCACATCTTGCACGTCCGCGGCAGGAACGAGCGCGCAAACCGAACCGTGGAGGACCGCCACGAGTCCAGTTGATGCGGATGGAACCTCATCCGTTGGCGAGTGGTGCGATAAAGGAAGGGTGATGTGGGCATCAGATCAAACAGTTCCTCGGAGCACTCACCATTATAAAGCCGGTAGAACACGCAAAGGGAACCTATGTCCCTCCAAGCTCCAAGCTATGTCAAGCTTAAGGGTTCTAACCGATCGGCGATCCTTGGGTCGTTGACGATTCGGACCGCTCGCTTCTGTACGGAGTCAAGTGGGGTAAGTTGGTACTGTGGCGCTCCAGCCCAGAGATGCGAGCAGTACTCCATGTGGGGCCTTACTTGTGCCTTATAAAGCAGAAGAAGATGCCCCCCAGTGAAGTACTGCTTGGCTCTGTTAAGAACGCCCAGTTTTTTAGACGCCAACTTGGCTTTGCCTTCCAAATGACTCCGGTACTGCACATCACACGAGATGTCAACTCCCAGGATCCCCAAGCTTTTATTAATGGTGAGCGGAATTTCCTGAAACTTTACAATTATTACAACAAATGGGGTTTTTTTAGCGGTAAACGCGCAGACTTGTGTCTTCGTGGGGTTGAACTCAACAAGATTAAGTCGACCCCATGTCGAGACCCGCTCCAGAGAGTTCTCGATTTCAGACACAAGTCGGATTCTACTTTCTTCCACGAGTGTCCGAGAGGCGTTCGCACGGCCTGTGTATGCAACATCCCCCGTGCTGTCATCTGCATAGCAATGCATGTTGCTGATTTGTTGCAACATGTCATTGATATGCAGAATAAACAGTGTGGGAGAGAGGACGGAACCTTGAGGTACACCAGCATTAATGGGTTTCGTGTCTGAGCAGCACCCGTCGACTACGACCTTGATGTACCGCTCAGACAAGAAGCTAGCCGTCCACGTGCACAGCCTCTCGGGGAGACCGTAAGATGGAAGCTTCGCGAGAAGGGCCCTGTGCCAGACCCGGTCGAAAGCCTTGGCAATATCTAGGCTTACTGCCAATGCCTCTCCATTGCTCTCAATGGCTTGCGCCCAGCGGTGTGTGAGATATACCAGAAGATCACCAGTTGAACGGCCCTTGCGAAAACCGTATTGGTGGTCGCTGATCAACTGGTGGTCCTCGAGGTACCTGAGGAGCTGTGTGTTTATAACACGCTCCATTACCTTTGAGAGCAAGGAGGTTATTGCTATTGGCCTATAATTGGCTTATAATTGGCTATATTTGACTTACCTATCACTTAATGGTAAAACAACTTGTGTTTAGAATGAGGGTGGTAATAGTGTTATATGCTCAGTATACTAGGTTTAATGGATGGACTTTCGTAACTAATACGATCTATTAGCTCACCGTCAACCACTGACACAAAAGCTACAGCACATATAACTATTAATGAAATAAACTCACCTATATAATACTTATTTTCAGCGTCTGCTCTGTTCATCATTTCTAGTAACTTGACTTCTATTTGTGCCTGGTTTAGGAAGGGTTTCTTATTCTTAATTATTTTTATCGCTACTTGACACTGCTCCTCGTGGTCGTACGCTTTCACAACCTGAAAAGATTTATTTGTAATAAGATAAATAAATAATAAAATCTTCAAAAAAAACATTCATTGATTGAAACCGATTACAAGTGTTGTAATAAAGATGAATCGCAAGATAACAGCAATGTTAACACTCCCGAGTGTTAACTATAAAGAAACTGTAGCTTGAATGAACGTAAACTCTTGCCGAGTTAACACTTCAGATAAACACATTTTGTATGACCACAGCGAGAACCCAAAAGTTCTATAATTTTTGTTTTCAACAACAAGAACATCGCTATTAACCGATCCCTAAAATCCTTTACATCTAGAACAACATTACGTTGAATTCTCGGGCTTATATCACTAGACTTTCTAGTTTTGTTTTCTTTCAGTATCGAAAAAAAACAATGACAACGTCTTTTGCTCTCACAAAACCACCCTGCAAGGAATTTCCAATGATAATCAAGAGTCGAAATGAATTCGAACTATTTTTTTTCATACTTTAATCTAACGATAAGGCAGACGGGCTACCTGATGGAAAGTAGTCACCGTCATTTCATTCGTCAATCGTATCCTACACACTTTTACCAAGAGAAATTCATTTACCTGTCCAAAGGATCCCTTCCCAATCGGTGACGAGATCTCGTACCGGTCAAGGAACTTCTCCCCCTGTTTGATGATGTAATCGTGGTTGTCATCGTCGTACCCGTCATTATATAACTTCCTCTCCTTCTTATGTGAACCGTCATCGCCCAGGTACTGTTGCGCTCTCCGCTTTTTCTTAGCATAATATACCTGGAACAACAAGAAAAGTGTCTTAATTTTAATGGCCTGGTAACACAAGAATTTAAAGGAAAAGAGGAAAATATCATGGCTTAGCAACTAGAAACCGAACATAATAAAAATGAACTAGGCACACGATATCTTGTGTTTTAGCTTCTAGTACTTTGAAATATCTTAAAAATCTGTTTCTTATAAAATTCGACGAATTACCTCAGCACGGATAGGTACTAAGAATAGACTGCCACGTTCTAATTTAGCAATAGAACAAACCAAGACAAGTTTAATTTAACATACTTATTTACAAAACTTTACTCTTGATAAATAAATAGTTTAACTGAAATCCAAAGTCAAGATTTAATGTCTATCAATTTTATATACAGAAGCAGACCGATAGACCAAAAAATGTTCTTGTTCATACACGATTGTTGTGAGAAAACAAAAACTAACTTAACGTTCGGTGTTTCCAATACAATATGTTTGTGTTAGTAACGCTAATGTTGTTTTGGACCAAAACGGAAAATTTCAAGGTGTCATTGACATTCAAGAGGTCGAGATAAGGTCAAGGGAAAATATTTTTTTCATTTGATTCTTGCAAGTTCGATCGTACTTGGCAATGCTTTCAACGATCCCACTGTTGGGCAAGTTGAGAGCGTCGAAGCTTTTTAGACTAAGTCTACGCGGCCTAATGCTCTTATACCTTGATTTGCTCTATCTTGCTTGATATCAAAATATAATTAAATACAGTAACACCGCTAATATGAACATGAAAACGATCAATACTACACATATACCTGCTGATTTCGTATTGATAAATAAATAGCCGATAAACAAACAATATGTAATAAAAGTCAATGAATGTGGTGACAAGTAGTTATTAGCTACACTAAAGTGGTGACAATTGGTCTATTTATGCACCTCGTGTTTCTTTATCGATGATTTACTGTTGCCCAGTTTTTATTTATATACCACGTCGATATTTCGTATGAGATACACAGAGAATCTTGTGTCATTTTGACAACTAACAAAGACAATAAATCTAACCACAAACAATTCTATACAACGACAATAATAATTATGAATACAATTTATGTGGAATCTGAATTTTTCGCTCCGCTTGATAATCCGATTGCGATACCCTTCCCTTTGATCATATGTTTGTTGGATATACAGGGTAATAAATGTCAACAACAAAAAAAGGCTCGTGAAAAAGTTGAAAGCGACACATAATACTCGTATGCGGGGCGGCGGCTCGGCGGCTACAATAAAAGGCCCATCGCATGCGTTATAGGAAATGACGAGCCGAGGAGCGCGGGAATTCGGCTGACGGACGTTGACCTAAATATGCGGTTGACATTGATCGACGACGCTCGCGATACGCTCATATAAAACATTCGTACCGAACGCATGGATTTGGGACTAGGCAGTTCATTGCTACCGGTTTTTTATGCGCCACCGTCCAGACTCGTCTAGATAATTATGACTCATTGTATTCGCGCTGATCGCGTGTAATTAAGTGCGGCCAGTGCGAGTGTCTCATGATTCTCATGACGATGTTTGATCAATAGCGTATAAGATTATGATATACGTGTAGGCGTATAAAACATTTGTTTGTTTGTTGTGTTCGCGTCTAATCGCCGGATCGAAACGAGAAATCCCGACGCCGACGCGCCGCATAAGCATCAGACAGACACATGATCGATGCGTCAGAGCTGCGTCACATGACCTACAATATTGGGCATTCGGGGCCCGGTTACGTAACTTACATAGCGGGGCAATAATATTGGCGACTGCATAGCATTCGCAGCATGGCGGAAGTGTCGCATATCGACGCGGCCAAACGATAACCCAAATTTCAGTCTGCGACCTACATACCTAATACAGAGTATATTTTACAGGCCGCTGGGCGGCCCGACGACCGACGAGGCTTCGTTACATAGCCACCCCACCTATAACCGTTGTTGACTGATGCTAAGCCACTCGCGCGGATAAAATCGTCCACGCGACGTTTATGTGACGCATGAAGTAGGCACTCGGGTACTTTCTTGGCTTCGGTGTTTGATCGAAGGGTGGTATCGAGGGGGATAATTTCCGTAGCTAAGGTCAGTGTTGTCGATGTCGATGGCGGTTCGGCGGTGGCATGATCGCATCATCAATCAGCGGGTGCTGAAGAGGTCCGTGGAGTGGCGCGGTGGCGAGCGAGGCGGGCCAGTGACCGCGGCACGTGGCGAGATGAGCGCGTCGGGCCGGGGTGAGACGGCGCGCGGTGGCTGTCATTGATTTTCCCCGTTTCCCCCCCACCCCGAGGCTGGCTCCCGCCCCGCACCGTCTCACCCACTTCCAGCGCCCGATAACGAGGTTAACGGGCGACGTGAGCGTCTCCTAAACTTTAATTATACCCGTACACCCGTCGTGCATGTTTAACCCGGCCTCTATTCAGCGTTTTGTTTGCAGCGCACCTGATAGCGGGACGTGATCCACTATTTGGTTGACGGTTAACTATCTAATGAACGGAGCCGGAGATGGGAGCGCGAAGAGCGCAACTTGCCCGGCCGCCGGCTGTCGGTCGCCGCCGCGCCGGGTTCAATTCAAATCTGCTAACTATATCTCGACGTAAGCGCGCCACTATGAAAACTTCGTGAATTTATTATAAACACTCGCTATTGAGCTCGCACGCTCTTCACCTCATGAGTTTGAGCAACAAAAGCAAATTCATCAGAATATATGTGTGCAGCTTAGCTTAGTGAATAAGTTTCCAGTGAATCAAACATTGTTAGGCGGGTATTGTTTGAAATTTGTTATGAAGGTTTAAAATAAACTTGTTGCAATCTCCGTTATATCGCCGGCGACAGCGCCGAAAACTTTAAGAAATCATAATGGGTTTCCTTTCTCACGGAATAACGAAGCGTGAATTGAACACTTTGAATTAACAGCATTTTGAGCGATAAATCGGCTATCATTAAAATAACTTTAATGGTCAAGAAATGGTTTATTAACCTTTTTTATCTACAACATAATACATTACGTTCGTGCCCAATTTCATTTGATTAACGGTTTCGTTGTGGGAATTGTTTCTAAACAAACAGTACAATAATGATTGCCCGATGTATCAACACCCGTTTAGCGGTGAAATTTATTGGAGTCCTGTTATAATGCAGTTCGCTTAATTACACAAAACATCCGTTAGCGGCATATTCATACATTTAATTTATGTTAAATGTTTCATTATGGAAAGTCAATATGTTAATCCCTTACGTGACGTCATTAGGCATTGAAACGGTTAAGATTAAAAAAACAGCCTTATTTTAGTCTTATAAACAGTTTTATTATGTGTATATAGTAATAAGTATGTGTGTTAAACATATAAATTACTTTAATACTAACTTTGGAGTCCTATGTAAGGCCTAATTTCGTGGCTACGTGGGACGTTACCATCTTGTTGTAAAGGGACATAGAAACAGAATACGTAACTACACAGACTCCTAATATTAAAATTTGTTTATATAAGTTCGTGGCGGTGAACTGCGTATTGGATATCATCATAATAACGTAACGAATGAATATTTTCGAAATATGAGTTACCGACATTCGCGAATGCGAATGCGAATGTCGGTTTTTTCTGTTTTTGGTGTAGGATGCCGGAGGATTTTAATTTTGGCGACCTTTTTATGCAAAACACTGCAATTCAATATTCGTAAAATATTCGTATTTTTTGCAAAACACTGCAATTAAATATTCGTATTTTTGCAAAACACTGCAATTCAATATTCGTATTTTTTGCAAAACAATGCAATTCAATATTCGTAAAATATTGGTATTTTTTGCAAAACACTGCAATGTGAATGCAAATACGAATATCTAAAAACATGCGAATATACTAACAGGTCTGTACAAACCAAAATAGGCTTAAAGGAGTCTTTTTGATGGTTGGTGAAGACAAAAATCATCGCCGAATAGAGCAAGTAGAATGTGCATAACAAAACAGCAAGATGCGTCGTGATCACCTCAACTCTCACTAACGAAGGTTTATTGACGTGCATAGATACTCGTAAGGGACTTCACTTAACAAAGTTTTAAACAAGATTTATATTAAGATTATTAACATTCAGAGGCTTATAACTGTTGCTGGGTCAATTATTATTTGCCGATTTTTATAGAATGAATTCGGGATAATAGACATTTAAGTTTTAACCCATTGTGATTTCACATATGAAATTTTAAAAAGAAATGTACTTATAAACACATTTTTTGTTTATTCCAGGTTCAAGCTCCAATCTAGATTCAAGTCGACATCATCGATGTTCAAAGAAACACTCGAAGTCACCGCGTCACTACGCCAATATCTCACCAATACTATATTGAATACCCTTATACCAGTTTTAGATATCACAATTGATTATTAAGTTTCTTGAACCAACCACCACAGCAACTATAGGTAAGTAGGTAAGCCAGGTAATACAACCTGTAAGTTAACAATCTTTCGAAACGACAGGGGATTAATTATTATTATTGTAACGACGACTAAAAATAATATCTGATTGATACGAAACAGCTACCACCTCGGTTGTCGCTGTAGACATGACAGCTGTCATTGTAGATCAGGAGATGCCAACATTATTGTACTAGACATTCACTATTTACTGATTAGACTGTGTGCAATCTACTGATTGCATAAGCAGTATACAACAAATAATTATACTATGTATAAAATTGATAGATTATATACAGTGGCGCAATGTGGATTTTTTTAGTTCATTGCGGAAGTTTTATACGCCGCCCTCTTAGGAAGTTCCGACGAAAATAAATTTCCAAATAGTATTTAGATATCTTTATCTGGAACTAAATAAAAAAGTAGTTTTAATCGTTGGAAATACTATATTTCTATCTCATCAAGCCATTATTGGCCCACTGCTTGGCACGGGTCTTCCCTCGGAGAGAGTTTAAGCCATAGCCCACAGCGCTGGCCAAGTGCGAATTGGTGAACTTCACACACCTTCGAGAACTGTTTAAGAACTCTCGGGTTTCCTCACGATGTTTTCCTTCACCGAACTATATTATACCAGTCTATCGCAATTCACCGGCTGACCACCCAAAATGTAGACGTCTCTTCCAAACAATGCGGGAGACATCCATGACTAACGCACGCTGCCACTTGGCTGCCGACCTAAATCCCTTCACACCACTAAAATGTCTAATCCTATCTATTGTGAGTGGCCTGTCTTTCGTCTATTATGCTCAATCTAGGTTACTTCATTATGTCCGCAATTGATTAATCGAGCGACCTTTCGAATCCGGTTTCCGCTAATGGAAGGGGCAATATTTAAGGGATTCAAAACTTTGGTCTTCTCGCTGACTGAGGTTGTTCTCGCGTTTTAATTGATGGCGTTCTGTGTAAAACGCTTGAATACACTCAATAAAATGGGTTATGATTTTTATAAACTATGTATAAATAAATAAATAAATCTCAGTAAGGTATAACTATTAAAAAAAATAGATATAAATAAGAAAAAAGACAAACCCGCTGATTTCTTGCCGGATCTTCTCAGTTGAGGCCGTATTCCGATCCGGTGGTAGTGTAAGAAAAAAAATGTAACTGACAATTTGTAAGTGCCCCCGTAGGCCTATACAAATTAAAGACATTTCATTTCATTTCATTTATTGTCGTAAGCTTATATTCAACACCTATTTATAGGAAACGTTTTGCTTGTTTCTAAATTTTCTTATAAAAAAAAACAAATAATTTCTTATCTTATCAAGACAATAGCTGAACGTATTTCGTCAAGAATTTAATTTAAAATATTTGGCTTTAATATGTATGGTTCCTGCGTAAAAATATAACCTCGCAGGAAGGCAAGTGAACGCGGAAGTATCCTTCCGATGTCGCTTGTCCGTTGCAAAGCTCAATAATAACGTCCGTTTCTCACGATTGCAACTATAATCTCGTATTGATACGGCAACTGTCGCTATCAACGCATATGGAATGAGTCACACGCAAATTGTTTACATATGAATCGTACATTACGAGTGCGATCACGTCCTACGTTGCCATTTTTATTAAAATATCGGTCAGATGACATGTAGCTTCGAATCATCGTGTGCGGTCCGCGTGTGAGGAGTACAAATACAATTCAACGATGGATCTATGTTATCATCATGTTAACTCTTTTTTACAAATATAATGCGGATAAAGCAAACAAGTAAGTAGCCACTACCGACCATGGACATTTGAAATTAACCCCAAATAAAATCAGTCTTACTTTCTTGCTACCCCCGTGGAAACGCTACGAACTAATAGTTATATAGCATACCCTTCAGACCTGACTAAAGCAGCATTCTAATCTGCTCTTATAAGGCAAAAATGAGATGAAGAAGGAACAAATCATGTGATCAACATATGATCGGCTACAACAATACTGTCTTATTTGGAGTTTGGACCAAATATGCATGGAGACGATAGAGGAGTGATAGCCTAATGGTTGAAAGTTGCCCTCTCGATCGCGAGGTTCGAGGTTCAAAGCAATGCTCAACTGATTTACCTATGTGCGTATTAGATATTAATTATCACTGCTTTTCAGTGTAGGAAAACATCATGTGTGAAGTGTGAAGTCCACCAATTCGCAGTAGGCCAGTGCGTTGGACTAAGGCCTATAACTCTCATTCCGGGAGAAGACCCATGCCCAGGAGTGGGATTATAATGGGTTGACGATAGGCATGGACGGCATTGGCTACATACAATCAGGTGGAAAGCATTCATACTCGCTTGTTACTTTAATCTTATTTAAAAGCTATATAAGTCCTAAAGGGCAACGCATTTGTAATGGCCGTCAATTTGGACTCCTGCCCTGTTATTTGGAGTCTTTACACATTTAAATATATGGGCTACAGTTATCATTTTAATATCTAGTGGATAGTTTGTCCATTTAAATATGCATATAACAGATTTTTTTTTAGAAGAGATCTTGAGTGAATTCGCTGGGCTAGTGTGATTTGGTGAACTTCATACACTCACGAGATCGAACCCGAATATAGTGGGCTGAGAAGCTAACTACGATACACCATTACAATATACCTCTCATATAGGTCGAGCTCACAAGTTTCATGACCCTCGTGGTGTGGGTTGATTTCGTATATTTTCAAATGAAGGCTTCTAGGAAATATAAGGCTAATGATCCAAACTACCACTCATTCAATTGTGAGGGTTGAACAATAGATTAGGAGTGTTCCATAATGTTTTCGCCAAACCCTATTGAGTTTAATTTTTTAACACTAATTATATTAAAAATTTAGCAACCGTCTGGAATATTACCTTATTATTGTATAAATGCGTTTTCAAATGGATTCAATTGTTATACGAGCAAAATGGTAATCTTATTGTTACACTTGCACGTCTCTGCAAAGATACTGCTCTTCTCTCGCCTCGTCAATACCAAGCAATTTTCTCAACTTATTTTTTTCTTAATTATGTCTGGCAACATTCACCATGTTTACAATAAACGACGAGCAATGGAACTAAGAAAAATTTAAATATAATATTTATAAAACTTGGGGTATTCTGACACTGACACTTGCAGCGTCAAGCGAATGTCTCATTGTCCTCGGGTTGGGAAAGAAGGGAGGCGGGTTACTAGATTTCCTACATATTTGACAACATAGGAAGTTCTCAGAAAACCTTAACGTTATTTGAAAGAGACTCCATCACCGAAGCAAGTGATAAATGATCTATTTGAGTTCGATCATAAGATTCGAACTCCGACGCTCTGAAGCCAAAATCATATCACTAAGCTAACATCGATAAAAATTCTGTAGCGTAGGTGTATTGCCAAAAATGTGATGTCAACGACCGCTAAAGGCAAATTGTCATGAACGTTTCCGTACCACGAAGGGTACGTTAACAAATCGGTCCCGATTGTTACGACATGTTTCACAGTCGTTAAACCATGTCGGAGGCCTCCGGATGACAGAATGATCCGACAATCCGGTTGGCAAATAAGTTGCAACAATTTTAGGTATACAATTTCTTTATATTAATTTTTAGCGTCGCATTAAACAGCACCATTACTTCTCTGCCTGGATAAATATATAGTGGAATAGTAAACAACTACGAAGGCCAAGTAAACCAAAAACACATTTATCTGTAGCAGTAGTATTTAGTAGTAGCAGTGAAATGCTCCATCGTCCAACCCTTTCTTAAAAATAAAAGTAACAGATAAATATGCAGTGCACTTGAAGTCCAGATAAGATTGGAGTCCTGCCTGAAGTCAGCTACAAATGTTTTGCTACCTCTTGGGATTATGTTCGGAAACACCTACTCTAAGTTTCTTTCGCTAACAGCATTTAAACCAAAGCCCAGCACCATCTATAACTAAGAACCTGAAACAGAAATAAGTGGTTTCGGTGCCGCTTTCGGAGTCGAACCGTGATGGATTGGTTCAAGTTGCAAAATATAAAAATAATAATATTATTTATACTCAGTGTTTGTTATTTGTCTGACATGAGTTTAATGACTGCAGTGGGTGTCGATGTTTCACTCAGTTTCTCAGTCGCCTCCTACAACATCCACGGAAAGAAAAAACACGCTTTCTACACTCATAGTCCCACAGTGGGATTTTCTCCTGTGTCGTGGGTACCATGGACACACACAAGACGAATACACAAACACCCAGACCCAGAACAGGAATCTAAACTCATCATTCAGATACTTGTCTGGCCGAGAATCGTACCCGGGACACATTGGTCCTCAAACCCATATGTTAACCGCTGCGCCACGCGGGTCGTCAAGAAAAGAGAAGTGGTTCTAGTCAAGGTGATGACACATGACACAGCGGGTTTTTTATACACCGACGCATGCCAGTGCTTGCATAAAACTTGTCAATCATAAGTCCTAAATCTCGAACGCGGCATAGTTTCTTGCCTTGCACTATGTTATTTCGTCATTGACCGATTTGCGTAGCCGTAGCAATATTGACTGCTACGGTCGCTACGAGTGAAATATTCGTTTCGGACACTATTTGTGTTGTAATGGAATGTCATTTTTTAATGCCGCGAATCATTTCACTGAATTTATATGCAAATTATCTACACTTAAAATATGTCTAAAAATAACACAATATTATTTGAGTACGAAAATATTTAAGCAGTTGTCCTTAACGCTGAGTGTGAATTGGTATATCTGTATCAGATTGGAAATTCTCCTCTGCAGTAAAAAGACACACACAACTAAATACATACACAAGTTTAACCATCAGTGATTGGTTTTCACGCCCCAAACATTCAACCGGGAGGCTACAACCATCTGACACATCTTAGTACCCAATATTACACACGCTTTCTACATTCATACCCCACACTAGGATTTGCTCCTGTGTCGTGGGTACTCTGGATAAACACAAGACAAACACAACTCATCATTCAGATACCTGTCTGGCCGGGAATCGAACCCGGAACTCATTGCGCGTCAGACCGGTATGGTAACCGCTCCGCCACGCGAGTCGTCAATATTGACAAACACCCGTCCACATATTCGGCAAACGTCACGCCACTGTGACATCATCGGCGTGGGCCGGGGTGACGTAACGCGAAACGCCGGGTTCAATCGTCGCGATCTCCTATATGTCACAGCTTATCTGTTAGCGCTGGACGCCCACTGGGCCGTGAGACCGATGGATAGTGCGTAGGTTCATCTTGATTGTATATAGGCCAGGTTATACAGCTTCTAGTGGTCTATTGCGGTGCGCACAAAATGTTTAAGTATTTTGTCCTTATAATCCATATTCAGTATACCTTATCTACGTATCGTTTCCGAGGTACATTGATATGTAATTTTTTACTTACGTTACACATAATGTTTATATCGAAGTATTAAGTTATTGTGAAATCCGAAAAAGGACGTCTATATATTTAAATAAACTTTCTATGTTTAAAGCGAACCTTGATATAACTTGCTATGCTACGTTTTGGAGTTAAACAAGATTTTGACATACGAGATAGTCTCTTAGAGTTGGTTGAGGTTCAATATACAAAACATATTTGTTCCACATAAATTAATTTAATAAACATAACAGCGAAATTGAAGCGGAAACAGAGTATGGAATTTCTACATCGCGTATCGGTATAATCACGAGGAATGTATCTCACAGACACTCAAAGCAGTCTCGGGAAACACTACGAAGGTGCCTTGGGCTCAGTTGTTTCCAATAAGTTACGCCACAATATACGGCGCGCGCGAAATTCGACTCACCCGATAGTTCGCTAGGTAACGACCTATGTAATGAAGTACTTTGTAGATAATCTATTGTACGATCCTGAGTTATTTGCCGCTCTCATCATCGCGCGGAAAACAAGTAGTATTATAAGAATGTTAGTAGTTGTCGTTGCTTGTGCATAAACACGTAAATAACGTTATGAGATGTAATTAAATTACATTCCATAGCTTAAACTCATAAAAATACTGCGGTTACGTCTTCGTACAGGCTTTTGGTTTTAATTAAAATAATTCGTTATAAAGCATACGCGAGAATACTAATATAAATTGTTGTAATTCCTCATCCGGTATGTCTATATAAAGCAACAATAAATATGCAACGCATACAAATGATTTCAAACAGGGATCCCGTTAACAAATCACCGCTCCTAGTGCAACTATACTCATCGCACTACGTCAGCGCGGCGGGAAATCAGAGCGCGGTCCATCCTAGCGGAATCCCCAAAAAGCAAATACGAGTGCATGCTAATTAATTTATCATAGCCTCGCCGACGTCGCGGCGGCGATACGTCGGGCGTCTCCGCCGTAGCGCGTCATACGCACGCCGTAGCACCGTCGTAGCATCAATTAAAGTGGCGGAACTGCGCAAGTTTACATCATTAACACCGTAAAAAGACAGTTATTGCGAGAAAATTTGCGCAATCAATTAGGAGTTTTAAGAGGGGTCGGGGGTGGATGCGTGCAGAGTGCAGCGGCGACGGCGACGCGGCGGCCGGGAGGGGCGGCGGGGGAGGGCGGCGCGCGCATCTGTGTGCATTCGGCATATTTACCCCGATAGTGGGCGGGCGGGTTCACTGACCCGACCCAATGCAAGGCCCGCGTACGTAGGCCGCGACGCACACGCCGGGGCCCGTTTCATTAGTGCCACCGCACCGCACACCGATGCAAAAAGCTAACACCGTGCGTCAAGTGGGCACGCACGCTTTTTTTTTAATCATCCGTTGGATGCAACCGGAATTCCATTTCTGATTCATAGGGAAACTGAGCGTCTAGAGGACAGACAGACATCGACTTACATGCTTATTTCCGATCTGAACTATGGCACTGTAGTGTTTAAAAAATAAACAAAACTAAGTATAACGATAAAAACAACAAACAAAAATATAAACATTCAAGTAACTCTGAACTAACAGCATCTACTTCAAATCTAGTGTCGTTCACGTGTCACGCTGAAGATTTACGACAAAACTTTGCGAGTACATGAAGCATCAAGATATCAGTGAACCTCTCTTGGCGTAGTATTTGCTGATACATTGAAACAGGAAGGTGCACGGAAAACATACGCAAAACGTGCAATTACAACACAGTATTCATAAATCCTGTGATTAAGACAGACAGACACATTCATGGCTGTAAACTATAAAACGAGGCATACTTAATAGGTATGCAAAACCCCCTTGCAGTTTGCGAATGGTCGGACGCAATGCCATAACCTACCCCAAGCGTTCCCCTCTGTGAGGCAGGTCAGGGCAGACGATGTTCGAGGCCATTTACATAGTATCGGGGTATTTACAAATAGTCATTAATGAGATGCATCCGTTTGTGCATTTCATTTACATAACCTAAAATATGAAAATTTTGGAACGATATATGGCTTTAGTTTCCGTATTGCTCGTCTAAATAAAATCGATTTAACCAAATGTTTGAGAGATCTATGATAAAGTATGAAAACGCATATAACGCCGAACGTAGACTATTGTGTAAAGATGTAGGCTTTGATTTGCAAAAGTCGCAATTCAAATCTCGCAAAGCACAATGCGGTCATTCACCCCGCATGCCAGACAATACAAACAGTTACGTACGTATTTTATGTTCGCTGTATTAGTAACGCAAACTAAAAATCAGACACCCTAACTAGTCAGTCACATAAAATAGTAATAAGCTATATGCAACAATGGGGGAAACCGTCCCCATAAATCGCCGACGATATAGCCTTTTCACGCAAGCACTAATATTAACTGCCATTAAAAACTTAACCGAAGGTATTTTAGATGGGGTACACTGCTGCAAATGTGTAAATGTGCACTGTTTTTTTAATGAGAGTGCTAATTACTGACTCCATGCATTTTGACTGAGCGAAGTTTGATATGGTATGGAAGAAAAATGCCAGCGTTTTCATTGGTATTTAGCGTATACTGAAAGTTAAGATGATTACATGAGTGTGATACTGACACCTGTGTTATAGAATAGAAATAGAAATAGAAATACTTTATTGCTTTTCAGTTTAGGTTCATTACAATATAGGTTGCCAGAGCCTCCTTTTAAGCAAAATATGCCTGTGTTAGGAGGCTCTGCTCTTCCGCGGGGTTTACATAATAATATAACATAGATAAAACAAGATACATAATCATTACCATTTACCAGTATTTCACAAATATATATTACAACTGTTAGTGCACGTGTATTTTATGAGAGTTTGTATATGTAGTGCTTGGTGTGTGTGTGTGTGTGTGCGCGCGCGCGCGTGCGCATGTGTGTGGAGGGTGTGATTATGTGTATAAATGTTTTATGCTTAAAGTAGTGACTCAGTTTCCTCATAAGTTAGTGGTTGTAGATATCTTATTAATTCTTTTTTACATTCATAGTATGTCATTTTGTAGATAGAAATTTTCTTGTTAATTTTATTATATACCTGGGCTGCTCGTCGGGTTATGATAATCATAAACAAACAATTATCATACTGTTTGCAAGACGATGATGACAACGCTATGATATAACACTGTTTTGAAATATAGAAAATTGTATCAATGTCTAGTGATTGATACTGCCGATTCTTTGAAAATAGTGATTTCGAGTTTCTAAAAAACGAAACATTTTTTTTATGTCGTAAAGATTCATTTTATCGAGGCTCATTTTGTTTGGATATACTACATTTATGTGATGTGTATGTGATATGATGTTGTCTGCCACTAACGTTTTAGAATACAGAGAAGATATTTGCGCTGTTATGATTAATTTTCTGATAGCAATCGTAGAAGAGGAACATTCGACACATACTCCCGATTACACTATATTACTTGGTGTATCACTTTGAAATCTATAGAGAATCCCAGAAATGCATAAATATTGGAGAATATAAGGGAATGATAAACTGTTAAGTTTTGGAAAATTTATCATTAGTATTAGTCCGACAAAAAACTAGCTTTCATTGTAACATATTACACAGGCTTGTGTTCTTGATATCAAAATTTTGCTTTTCTTAATAATCGTATTCCGTTATATGCACAATCGCACGCGCATGCTAAATTACATACATATATGGGAATGTGACATGTGTTTGTATCATTTGTTTGTATCATGATAACTTTTTCTAATCGTGAACCTATAAAGCTCTTGCCAATGGTGCAGGGAACAATACAATCCTCGCAGAAAAATAACTTTGGAAATGATAATAAAATAAAATTGTGTATCAATTCGTTTTCATTGAGAAAAACGCACACGTTCATATTTGACGACCCGCATGGCGCAGCGATTACCGTACCGGTCTGACACGTAGTGGGTCCCGGGTTCGATTCCCGGCCAGACAGGTATCTGAATGATGAGTTTAGATTCTTGTACTGGGTCTGGGTGTTTGTGTATTCGTCTTTGTGTGTATCCATGGCACCCACGACACAGGAGAAAATCCTACGGTGGGGCTATGAGCGTAGAAAGCGTTTTTATATTAAATAAGATACGAAAAATGAAATAGTGACACAAAAAAAATGTAACAATCGTCAATGTTATGTCACTTTTATTCATCGTCAATGTTATGTCACTTTTATTCAAGACGAGAAATAGTCTGCTAAGCAACACCCCAATTTACGTAAAATAAAACTATACACACAAGGAGGCTATGCAAACCGCCGTTAATTGAGACATCGGTAATATAAATTTGCAGTGTCGCACCACCGTAACCTTATCTTTACGAACGGAAGGGTTAGGGCGCGTATAGTACCCGACAGAACTAGAAGCACTTACTAGAAATAGTGACTCACAAACGTTTGTGGTATTATTAAATTTGTTTATTCGGAGTTGATTTTTTTTTAGTTGTAGATGTAGCGGAAAAATGCGGACAAAAAAACATGTTGGATCAACAGAGGAGGCGGAAAATCTGTGGTCCGGAGTCACCACCAATTTACCAACTATTCCTGCCCATTACAGCGTCAAACATTGCTGTGTTCTAAATATCTTAATGTCAAGGGTATTTATTTATTCGAGTCGTTCTAAATTAGTCCTTAGTGATAGAAACGCAACTGGAGCCAACCTCAGGTGATACTTATCTGGGGTTAATTAGAGATGTCCACCGGTCGCAGTCACCATTTATCAAGCTCGTATGTCATGGGTATACGACAAAAAAATACTTATCAATATTTTGTAAGATAGACATCTCTGTGATAATACTTTTTTTTTATTGTTTTCGAGGGGGAAACCTTCCAAAGGTACCCGACGCCATGGGAGCGACGCAGGGTTATGTGGGATTTTTACCGCACTAAAACCCCCCGGTGGCCGTCCTCGGCGCTGAAAAGGAGGACTCCGGGATCTCGAAACGACTTCAACCGGAATCCTCCGAGCGCGCTGCCCCATCGGGCTCCTCCCAGATGGGCGGCTGGGCCCACCGCTTCGTCTAGTCTTTACGACGGTATGCGACCACACATACCGCCGTCCTTCCCGGGATTGCCTGACCGAACGGTTCGAGCCCCCACTCTAGCCGTGTGCAACCCCGGAAGCCCCTTTTAGTCGCCTCTTACGACAGGCAGGGGATACCGTAGCCCTATTCTGACCCTGAGGCTACAGGGACGGTGATAATACTACGGTAAAACTACCTTATCAGCAAGTATACCTTATATCTATGCAAACTTCTGCCTTATAATAGTGTTGTAACTTTTATGTTCTGGTAAGAATAGTATTGTTAGACAGCGATAAAGCGTTCCAATATAGTCCCTAGGGGCAGGAGCGAATCTCTCCGATTAATCCAATCATGTCTGATAAATCAAAAGTATTAGTAACAAATAGTAATAGGACTCTCCAAGGAATCATGAAACATGTAGATACATTTTTAGCTTGTAAGTTTTAATAGCGCTATTATAAAATCATTAATTCTACGTAGACCCATAAAATACATGATTCATCGATAAGTCACCCATCCAAGTACGATGAAATGGGAATTCAAAACAAAATAACTCCCATTAGCTTTTACTCGGGTATGTACTTATTTTATTCTTTTTCGTCTGCTTTCGAATTTACACACTTAGAAAGTAGAGATCCAAATGAGACGAATTCAGCATTGCAATCATGTAATTCTGAAGGAAAAAACAGTAACAAAGAAAAAAAGAAAAATAAATCTCAACGTTACATTTGAAATCAAGGAAGCTTGTAGATTTTTCTTTGACGGATATTTATTACTTACGACAGCCAAATTAAATATAAAATGTATGTACCATTTCATTAAAATGTACAAGTTAGTTAACCGTTTAAATTTAATATAATGTACATTTATAATCGTTTATGCCACGAATTTTATTTTATTTATTAGACAAAGAAATTTAACTGTTCTTGAGTCTTCCCTTTCGTGATCGTGTCCATCGTCGTCGTCCGTACGTCGTGTCGTACTCGTACGTATCTCATGGAGTCGTGTCGCAAGGTACGAGTGATCACCTTAAATCGTAACTGCCAACTGAGACATAAAGGCAGGTGCTTCGATTGAATGTCGAACACAATACACGACGGCCTTTTGAGAACTTCACAATGCGAAACTTAGTTCTTAGGTTTGAAAACATTCGGTTGAATACGATTTAATCGGGTAAGAATCTTTAGCAAGAATTGTGAAGGATGTGCAATTTCTTTCTCCTTCAGTAGGTATTTAATCTTATTTTATATGTAGGTATTGTGCTCACTTTTACTTCATTACTAAGGTCTGAGGACTTTGGTTGGGAGCTGATAACTTTTAGGGACTTGGGTTGGGAGCTGTTAATTAATTTTATTTAACTCTTTTAAAGGAACAAAAACCTGATTTTGTGGTTACTCACAATAAATTCAACGTTTTCGTTATCATCAAATAATCTAGAAAACTAAGTGTTGATATGGAATTCTGTCCCAGTATTTATTTGTTTTCATTTAAATCCCAATATTAATTTCATCAAAATGGCGGAAACGGATGAATGGCGAAAAATATTGGACAAGTAGTAATACTAGTATCTCTTTCAACCTAGATGACCAAAGATCTTAATAAAGTAGGTGGGAAAGTGCCGAGTCAAGTACGCATCCAATCAGGGTGTCAAAAAAAATGAAAGAGTTATATTTAACATCGCAATGAGTGCAATCTAAACTCTTCATGTGGTGGTTCACTTTCATAGTAATAAATATGTGCAAGCAATGACACATTTTTTGAAGTCACTTTGAAAATAGGAAACGACCCCCATCTTCTGGTGGACTGCAAGCTCGTGGTTCCTGCCGCCCATGGAATTTTGTAAGCAAATTGGTACAAAACAGGGGTTCTATCGAAAGTCGATTACAGATGCGTCGGTACTCTCAAGGACTAAGATGGTTGCCTCGCATAAAAAAGAGCCACCAACTAAAGTCTTCCACGAAACACAAGAACTGCTCCACGCTAGAAATAAGTGTGGAGAAGGTACCGAACTATATTGATTCTACCACCTGCTGATATACTATCAATACATTTAATTGGATTCACACAATGGGTTGCCGAGTATGTTAAGTGAATATGTTACAAAGTAATGTATCACTACACAATATAAGACAAAGTCGCCTCGCGCTGTCTGTCCCTATGTCTGCCTAGATCTTTAAAACAACGCTACAGATTTTAATGCAATTATTTACTAGATAGAGTGATTCAAGAGGAAAGTTTTTATGTATAATACATGCATACTATAGTGGAGGAACAATGATAATTTTAGATTTTTGACTTTTAAGCGGAACGAAGTTCGCCGGGTCGTCTGGTTATATATATAAGAATGTATGGCACCCGACGACCGGTGAAATTTTCAGGAGTTCATCCCGTCACCGTATACACTCGATGTGGAGTACGCCCACGTTACCTTTTATAATAAGGCCCTGAATAGTTAAGACCTTAAGTAATTTCGCGATGAGATTGATGTAAATGGAACGCCGGTAGCGTTGCCACGATACTCGAGTCGCGTAGTTTGAATAGGAACATTGTACGGGGCGTATTATAACAGACCGTTTTGTGTATTACCGGAACTAATTAGGATCATCGATCTGGAGAGCATTCAATTCATCGTCTCACGTAATTGAAGATAATTCATCACACCATACAATTATATATGTACGCAACGTATGGAAGACATCGCGTGTAATATATGAAACAGGCTTCGAGGAATCTGCGACATGTGACAGTCTAATGGAACATGCCGCTAACATGGATGTAAATGAACGTTTACATTAATGTAAGAAATGAAAAAGCTTTACATTCGAAGCTTTACATCATTTCATTTTTTATAAAATTGATAACACCGCAATTTGTTTTAGGCTTAGTCGCAACGCACAAACAATCTATTTAACAGTTATTAAAAGTAAAGGTTGACTATTATTTAGTACACGCAAGTGACTAGTGAAAAGCTGCCAAGTCATCGTCCCCCTGTCTAGGAACAACGGTGGCTACTTACAACACACAATTTGTTAGTGTTACATTTTGTGAGTGGTGCTAAATTACAAAAAGTATCGGCCGGCCGAGCCCCACCCTGCACAAGTAAAATCAAGACAACACGGGAATTTTAATTAGTTACGTTAAGTGCCAAATCATAAGCGCGAGCGTTTTACGACTACAACGCACCGCCAAAAGCTACGGTTGGTGAGCGATAAAGTCAAAGGAACAATCGAGAGGAAAACAACTTCGACGAGTAATACTTCAAAGCAATAATTAAATCGGCTAGATTGTGCACGCCTCATTGGAGACTTCCTCTTTTGGCATCCTCGACCGATCTTCGTACGTAATAGCCCAAGAACGGGCCATTAAAAATCATACGCGTTTAAAAAGCCCGCCTCGGCGTGCCCCGCCACTTCAAAGTTTGACCTCGCAATTACTAAAATTGGTTTGATTTACCATTTTAATTGTAACAAAAAGCTTATTTTTTCCACCGGTGTGGACGAGGACAGAGCGTCGCGGCATTGCAATCTCGACCGAGTGACTTTCGACCGTAGGGTCCATTAGGGATAGGCGGGGTGCGTCGGCGTTGGGGCGGTGGATCGGAATTTTGAGCTGTGGCGTCATGTCGTTAAGGCGTAGTTTCTGTCGGAGGTGTCCGTAGGCGCGAGAGGAGAGCACTCGAGGTCGGATGCTGAGAGCGGGGGCGCGTGGGGTGTGGGGCGGGCGGGGGATGGGACAAAATCGATATCGTCGGGCGGCGCGCGACGTCTTGCGTCCTCCCCGCGCCCCTCTAATGAATGAGAGCGAACATAGTCATCTCTGCGGATGGCGGCTGGGGCGATACGGCACGCCGCCGACGACTACACTCTGCCGTGCTCTCGATCCGATGTATTGCTTTGCGACGCGATAACGAACCGAACGCTGATCAATCCGCACGCCACCGCCGCTTCTAAATATATCCCGCTCATCCTCAGATACCTGCATCTAACTACAGTCTTACTCTTACCACATTTTAACACTAATGTTATGTTGTTAAGTCCGCTAAAACATTCGAATTTTTAGAAAACAATTTCTGCGGAAAGTTAATTTGGGCCCCCCAACTAACTTTCGTATATTTAGTTACAACATCATAATATTTTAGAACTTAAGGCTATCAAATAATAATATATTTGTAATAGTCTTCAAAACTAACCAACTTTAGTTCAAGAAAGTCTATATAAAGCATCAAACGAGCAAACTACGTAGGTTTATTGGTCTCAAAATAGGTCTGCTGCAAACTTATTGCTTATTACACAACTACTCGTGTTTAACAAATATTGGAACCGTTTCAAACAGATAACAATTAAAGTTGGGTTTGGTATAAATAACAGGATTCAGGCGATGAAATAATAAGATAATGGAAAATATATCGCATAAATTCTGAGATGTCAGGAGATACAGTAAACTTTCCGTTCACTTATTTGAGCGTATAAATAATCCGGTATTACTTAGGAAGTAATCCATAGACCCATTCTGTACATCCACGATGCTTCGGATAAACGAAGTTTCGGATCTGTCGGAAGATATAGGCACTTGATATAAGGATCCGATAGAACAACTATCTAATTGTTCACATTTGACATTTTTGAGTAGTATACCTGGTATTAATGACAGTTCGAAATACAAAGATTCGTTCATAAGCGTGCTGAAGTAGGAAATCTTCGAAAGTTCGGACGAAACTACGTTTCCATGAGGATAAAACGGATCCCTTTATATAGCTAGGATTTGGTTGAATAACGGTAAAAGTACCTAAATGTGTAAGTCATATCTAAAATATAGATTATATTTTATTCAAAATGCGGCATAAATTTTCAAATTTTCACGTTATAAATATAACAGCAGAATGTCCGCTTGTTTATAAACGCACCCATCAGTATTAGCGATCAGAATAGAGGAAAACATTAAGCGATTAGGAATGTACTGCCGTTTCCGGAGTCGAACTTACCTACTCTCGGATATAAGTGTATGTAACATGTTAACTCTCAAGGACGATATAGTAGGTAATTTAATACTGATAAAGTAGTTTTCTTTATCATTTTAAAGACACGTGTAATACTCATACAATTAAGTCGTTATCAGCAATTGTCATCTATAATTAATTATAGAGGAAGAAACAAACGTAGCAAGGTGGAATGAACCTTAATAGCGCTCATAGCGTACCTGACTATAAAAGACTATGATTTTTGAAAAATTGTCACATGCAATTCAGATGATTACCATATATATCAAATCAGGCATTAACAGGATGCTTTGAATTGGAAAAGCCACTTTAGTAACCACAGGTGTTGACTGCCATTAACACAATTTCTTAGAAAAAATATTGATCTAGGATTTTCCTCAAATACTTACTTTAGATTACACCTGCTTAATTTTTGTGCACAAACGTTTATGCGATTTAATAATATGTATTGGTATGTACATCAATATAAAGAAATTGATTACTAAGGAGAGTCAAGGGAATTTATTGTGTAAGCATTATTATAGGTGCCGTGAAACCATAACAAAACCTCTTGAACACAACAATACCTATCGCTTCTAACATCATCTTTTACAATATGTATTATATGCGTCCAAACAAATCTTTGTTTGACATTATCTGACAAACCTGATGCATCCTCACCAGAGATTGAACCCGGAACTGTACGCATCAAACATACAACGAGCTCCACGCAGAGTTCGTGAAATGTAAAATGAATAGCTATACACAACCTTTCCCTTTTCAGCTTTAATAACAGTAACAAGTGAAAGTGAATCCCGACAAAAAATCTGAAACACGTCCACTGATCTAGTTATTACGTCCGAAGGGTCAGAGGTAATCAGTGCTCCTAAGTCAAGATTATTGATAAAGGTAGCCACGGAGCCTACGATATTACTCCAGTGATAGGTATCTGTTATATTTTACGCGATGCCTTTTTTTTATTTTGACTGAAGTAGCAAACGAGCATGCAGTCCACCTGATGGTAAGTGGTCACTGCCGCCCATGGACATCTGTAAGCAACTTCATACAGAACATGGGCTCCATCTGAAGTCGATCACAGATGCGTTGCTATTCCCGAGGACTACGATGGTCGCCTCATGTGTGAAAGTGTGCCGGCAACCCCACCCTTCCAACGAAACGCAAGAAATGCTTCACGCTAGAAATAAAATATCTCCTGGTTTTCTGATTCTCATAAACAGCTGAATATTATAGAGTAATAATTACTATCAAATAAACAAAATTAAACACTCAGAGTATAAATAAAATATAGCGAAATATTACAAGAACCCAATTCTATATATAGTCTATATTTTTGTTGGTTTTTGTACTTTCTAAATCTATCTCAAATCGGGAAATCATTGCCTACGCTAGCACAAGTTGTAAGAGCCCGACGAATTTTGTTGCTATTTCTGTAACTACAATATTTTTCTAATAATAAGCGAACTTTTGTGTCCGTTGTGGCCCGACATTCGATATGACCTTTTATTTATAGATATTTCATAAAAGTGAAGTAACAAACGAACAAACATTCTATGCCACCAGTTCAACTCATCCATTTATCTTTTGCACACAAGTTTTTGAAATAGATTTAATGAGCAAATCCATATGGAGTCCACGTAAATATAAGTAGTCACTGCCGCCCATGGACATCTGTAAGAATCTTTATTCACACCAAAGGTTCTACTTGAAGTCAATCACAGCTACGTGTATGCTCCTAAGGACTATGATGGTCCCCTAATATAACAGTGACCCGGCAACACCCTCCCATCGAAACACAAGAATTGCTTTGCGCTAAAAACAAGTATGGCGATGATACTTTCCCGATCGAACTATATCCGTTCTACCACCTTACTTGTCCCAGTGGATGTTGATAAGAAAATTGCTGTTACCCATCTCCTGGAATTTGTCTCTTGTCCCTTGATGTTGTGGCCCAGGATAGAAATGAATGTATCGTATGCATCTGAACTAACTTAACGAAGAGTTCTACTGTCTTAAAATAATTGTCATAAAATCCAACATATACCTACAACTACAGTAAGAGTTAAAACGTTTTTCCATTGTAAAGTAGTTTTTGCGTTTCGATGGAACAGGTACCACCGGCCGGCTCATTTACATATGACGATCGTCTAGTCTTCAAGCGTGACAATGTATCAAAGATCGACTTCAAATAGCACCCCTGTTCTTCACGAAGCCGCTTACGTTTTTAGCAATAACCACTTACCATCTGCTGTTTTATTACATCAATCCGATACAAAAAACACAAAATCCTTACTACACGCCCGAGTCGCGCTTACCCATTTTTTTCGCCCGCCGCGGCGGCAGCTGCGTTTCGTCAACGTCACGCGTCCCCCGAACGGCTCATCTTTGCGTCATTAAGCCATGTGCCGCTGCCGTCGAAACTGAACGCGTGCATACGTGTAGCTATTTCTTCTTACAGACGCGACGGGTGCTGGTATTTAGGATATCGGGTGGGTGCGCCGCGAAAGTAAGAACTTCAGATTGGTTAATGTTTTAGTAAAAGTTGATACCGACAAAATAACACGAATGTTTTGTTAAAACACAATGTTGTCAATTACTTATAATAAGATACCAAAAATAGGTTGATGTATGTATAAGTCAATGGTCCACCGATTCGCACTTAGCCAGCGCGGTGGACTATGGCCTAAACTCTCTCATTCTGAGAGAAGGCCTGTGCCTAGTGGGACAATAATTGGTTGGTTGACGAGATGTATAAGTCGGTCTCCTTCATGGGAGGTCCGGAGTTCAAACCACAGTTTACAAGAAATTAATTAGATCAATTACTTTCAACGTTCCTGAGCTCTCTATAGTCTATAATTCTATATTGTACTGGGAAGAAAGGGATATGATGGTGATGGTCTATGATCCCTCTGGTTCTTGCTGAGACTACGGTCCACCAGTTTAACTCCAAAGAGATGACGCTAAGGATTCCAGAAATTTAGGCCATGTCAACACAAAAAACAAACAGAATAGCAGAGGCGGACTTAAGTTGGACGCACCTACTTAAGCGACTGCTACTCGACGTTTCAACGAATAAATGTAAAGTCGTAAAATTACATTAACGGCATATCAAATAATGAAGATATTTCATAGGCTAAGAATAAAGATGAAAAGAAGATGCAGTATCTCAACAAGAATAGGTAGAGACTACCTACTATGTGTATCTCTCAGACTCAGACTTTCTCAGGGAGATAGGTATGTAGGTATTGCATAATATTTCGTAACGCGTGAACAATCTACAATATCTACTTACAACTTAATTACACTAAGTGGAAAAGGTACAAAGTCCACTTCTAAATAATTACCTATCTGCAACATTATCACTATTCGGTACCCACATTTAGCTCAACGGTATTTATGAATACGATACACTTTTGTTTTTCTGTGTCACCCAGTTTAATGAGTCGAATCTGCTAGTAATAGCAGATTACATACTTCCGTGCTCAAAAATATTCAATTAGCACACGTAAAACGCACAATCACATATCGTCTGTGGAAAGGAAATAATGCTAAAGCGTCATAATAGCATTTGTGGGAAATGAGGTTTGAAGTTTTTTTTTACAGGAAAAAATCATGCCACCTTTATTTTTGGCGGGATCATGTTGAATGGTATGAACTCCCCACCACATGATATCTACATCAACTATCATATGAAGCGTTGAATCACTACATAGTATAAAAAAGTCGCTTCCCGCTGACTGTCACTATGTATGCTTAGATCTTTAATAGTTTTAAAGATCGGATCGCTACGGATTTTAATGCAGTTCTTTTTAATAGATAGAGTGATTCAAAGGGAAGGTTTTATGTCGAATATATGCGTAATACAGTGAAAGAGCACTGGTAATAGTAAATTTTTGACTTTTAGGCGGAACGAAGTTCGCCGGGTCAACTAGTTATTTATAAAATGAGTACCCTATGCAATCTATCTTATGGTAAGTGGCCAATTATCAGTGGCATTTTCTATGAAGAATCTATTAAGTTGTGGGTATTTTCATTGTATACTGAGTATGTAAACTACTTAGGTCGGACCTGTTCTTTTGTACCGCTAGGGACTAACTTAAAAAACTTTATGTATCATCATCACAGTCTATATTTCTTTCATTCTTTGTTTCATTATTTTAATAAAACCAAGATTTTCAAATTGTAACATCTATACCCTTATTACAAAGTGACCTTATTTTCATTGGCAACCAAAAACCATTTAATACCCACCCAATACTCACACGTTTTAACACACATTTCAGTTCATAATATTTTCAAAGGCAAGTCCAAAACAGCGTTTAGTCTCGAATGTCGTTCACCTCAATGACGTGACAAAGTGCAACAAGTTAATAAAGTACGAAATTGCAATTTAAGACTGTTACAATTACAATTGTATCGGCTTGCTTTGTTCCCGGAACGGGTGATATGTAGCTCGGGACTAGGGTTGCCACAGGTTCAGACCGAAAAAACACGATACATTCAGTATAATTTATCGAAATGAAATAAGTAACGCCTTGGACACTCATAGCCCAACACTTAGATATTCTTCTATTTCGTGAGTGCCATTATCACATATAAAGAAGAATACACATACAACCAAATTAACAGAAACCTAAATTCATTATTCAGATAGTTGTCCGTCCGCAGATTGAACTCGGAACGCAATGAGTGTCAGACCGCTCAGGTGACCGCTCTGCCACGAGGGTCTTCAAATGAAGTTAATGAATCTGTGTTGCGAAATATATATTTTTTTATCAAAAATATAATAAATCATTTATGTTTTTTTATTATTTTCAAAATATTTGTCAGCGTTTGAAACAGCATTAAAGCAAAATAATTTTATATAATTTAAAGGATTGAAGATATTTTGATAGAACATATAATCCTCATTTCATTGAACTAAATCTAAACTATCAAAAATAATTACACGCCTAACAATATAAAAAATATAAGAAAATACGCATTAAACATTTCAGAACATCTCATGCTACAAACTTTAAAACAATTTTCCTTACGTGTAAACGTTCTCATGTATTGAACAAATATAATAATTTGTAAAATTTTATAATTTCTTCACATTTAACTGCAGGCGGCAACCCTAAGCGGCACCCACTGAAATTCGCCGCTTTGACCGCTGGCCCGGTAGTGTCACCAGACAAAAGTCAATTTTGGCATTGCGCGAATACCTATCTCAATTATGTATGTCACCTTTCAATGTTGTCGTGTCAAATATTTTGTTTACATACACTCAGCGTTCGAAACGGCCGAATCTAGATCTAGACGTAAATAGATATTGTTTCGTTATACTTGGTTCTATAATTAATTTATAAGTGTAGTAGATACTTATTGCAGTAGATTGGACGTATTAGTCATTGTTTTGTCTGCCGGGTTTTGTTTGTGGCGGTTAACATTTAAATTATACAATGTATAGCGATAGATTGTCGATTTTATTTGTTTACTTTTTCTTGTCTTTGTATTCTTCTAAAGTACCCACGACCTCTTGTGGCGCTGAAAACCACCACCGGGGGGTTTTAGTGCGGTAAAAATCCCACATAACCATGCGTCGCTCCCGCGGCCTCGGGTACCTTTTGAAGGTTTCCCCCTCGAGAACAAAAAAAAAATGTACATATAGTCTCCCTCGTCAACCCATCATTGTCCCATTACTGGGCACGGGTCTTGTCTCAGAATGAAGGAATTTAGGCCATAGCCCACCGCGCTGGCCAAGTGCAAATTGGTGTACTAGCTTTTGGTGGACTAGGTAGACAAATAGTCTAGCTTGTCATAAAATTCTTACTGATATTATCGTTTATTTACACTTGTGACATTGTTTAAATATCATTCAAGCTGTAGAGAGTAAGTACTACTGGTATAATATTTCATGTTTACGGCATATTTAGATTCCGTACATTTTTAGGATTCCGTACTCGTAGCATTAAAACGGGACCCTATTACTAAGACTACGCTTTCCGTTTGTCTGTCACCAGGCTGTCCTATGAATCATGATAGCTAGACTGTCTTAGGCCACTGGCCAAATGGAAATTGGTAGACTTCACATGCCTTCGAGAACTTTTTTTTTAAAGAACTCTCGGGTGTGTTTCTCACGATGTTTTCCTTCACCGAAAAGCAGTAATAGTTAATTTCTAATATGCACATAAATCAGTGGTGCCTGGGTTTGAACCTCGCACCTCCCGATCGAGAGGACAAGTTTCAACCAATAGGCTATCACTGCTCTATTATGGTTGTATGCTCTATACAACAAGCGCGATTTCTTCGCATTTTATATAGATCACGGAACCCTTCGTGCGTTCATCCGACTCGAACTTGGCCGGTTTTTCATTAACAACGTGACCTCTAGGGTCGGATCAGACAGTCGCACGTGTGTGATACGCGATCACACCACAACGACGTGCGCACACGCGTTGACGGTTGCGGCACGTCTTGGAGACTATGCACGGGTGCCTTATCTATTGTACTATTGTAAACTATCTAGGTAGAAATCATACTTCTTATCAACATTATATATGCGAAGATCTTTAAGGATGTGTGTTTGTTCCTCTGTAATGCAAAAATTATCGGTTGGATTTCGTAGATTTTTTTCACACATTTAGTGGTAGACGTGACCGAAGCGGACGAAGCCACCGGAATAACTTAGTATAAATCTAACCACGGAAGATTCTGCCACATATCTACAAAATTAAATCGACATGCCCGGTCGGACATCATTGAAGTAATATGTAGAAGTTCGACGACCCACGTGGTGGAGTGGCTACCATACCGGTCTGACGTGCAATGGGTTCCGGGTTCGTATCCCGGCCAGACAGGTATCTGAATGATGAGTTTAGATACATGTTATGGGTCTGGGTGTTTGTGTATTCGTCTTGTGCGTGTTCATGGTACCCACGACACAGGAGAAAATCCTAGTATAAGTAAGCAACTGGTGTTCCATCTGAAGTCAACTCCAATATTATTTCTACTCCCAAGGACTAAAACACCACATAAAAGTGAGCTGTCAACCACATACTTCCACCAAAACACAAGAGCTACTTCACTAGACGTAGATGTGACGGTGGTACCTTCCCAGTCGAGACATACACGTTCTACCTTGCAAATGCGCGCACCGTAAGTACATGAGCGCTTCCGTGCTTCAGAGAGCACATTAAGCCGGTTGTTATCACTGCACAGCAGTCGTTAACCTTGTCTATAGCAGTGTTTGTAAACATCCGACACGCGTTGATCACTAACCTATACTTATCGTATCTCAACCGATACTAATTAGAGAAGCGTGGTGGGGTATATTCAAACTATACTCACTTGTGAGGAGAGACCAATGCCCTAATGCCCAGCTGTGGGATATATAAAGAACCCTCTCGTTCTCATCGCTTGTGAGTTGAGTTAAAACACCATTAATAATGATAAATTTGAATTGGAGATCAATAGATCCCCTAACCCACATGAGGGGTGTTTGAAGCCTGAACAAATCAATAGTAAATGATATTTTTATGTAATATCATGTCTCCTAGCATTATGACTAGGGTAAACTGAAAGACCGCGAGACCTATTGACGGACAAACAAGAGCGAAATAATAGAAATAAATTAAATTGCCTACAATAATTTAAACAGGTTTTATCGTAAAACTGTCTGTATGTATTATATGTATATTCAAAAGACCTATTGTTCTGTTGTGTGTCTTTCGATAGTATTTGTTTATAGTTAAGTAATACCGATTATGTGTTGTACCTACTTATCACGAATAAACTAATTTTTTCTTTTTTTTTCTTTTTCAGGTGTCCCAACTATTTTCCCTAATCCCAATACACGAACCATTACTTATTTCAAGTTTTGGTCGATTGCTACTACGTACATAAAGCGTTATCAGTTTATTGTCAATCGGTTTTAAGATAACGCTACTTAACCCGTGAGATGGTAATTTCCATACTTAAACGGTACGTGACGTCAATGGGAGATGTGACGGTAAGAGACAAAAATTATCCATATTCAACACTGACGCCAGATGTAAGCGTAATTATACGTTTCCTTGCTCTTTGCACAACTGTCCGACAATTATATATATCAGTATTGTACAAAAACATATTAAAACATACGTACACGTGTGAAATGAAACGCTGAATAATTTATAGTTTTAATAACAGTAAAAACGCAGTGCAGGCGTCGATTAAATTATTGAAATAACGATGTAAAGTTTTTATAAAAACACAAGAAACATACGTGCGTACTCGCATTCCATAAGTATCACTTTACGTGCGTGATATTAAGAACAAAGAATTTGTTAGTGTTTTTCTTTGCAATAAATAAGTAGCGGCACATATGTGTATTTAATTATTATTACGTTTTTACGAGTATTGGCCGAGTGCAGTGGCTATCGGTTGCAAAACATACCATTGTTAGGGCTCTGAGGGATCGCCAGCGGAGCGTGTCGGACAGAGTCCTGAGGAGGGCGCCCGTGGAGCTCTCCCCCTTGTGCACCATCGTCCCGGCTTCACGCACGGCTGGTGGGTCACTGCACTTCACACCGGCTTAACAGTACACACGCCGCGGAAGAATCGCCCGCGTCTTAGCTACTTCACTTTCACCGCTTCGAACAGACTGCGATCGCACGGACGTGCGTACGCAAACAAGCAAACAAAACTTGCAACAAACGGAACCGACCGTGATTTATTGAAGTAATGTGGCAACCGCAATAATCGGCCGCATGGAGGCGACTGGCGCGTTATCGGTACGACACCTCTTCTTCAATACGGTTGGACGTTTCAGTACGTGAATGGAACCGCCGCCCGCGTTGTTTTGGTCAGTTGACGCGCGTCCCGAATGTCGGCGTCGCGTCGGAGTTACGGGAATACTTTAACACGTCAATAGCCAAGAATTCTCCCGTCTACGAACTTGACTCACGTCTCGCTCGCAATAAAAACAAAACATCTGTCATATAGTTCTCAGTTTTGGCCGGCCTTCCATCATCCCTCCCCTATGCTCGAAGCGACCGGTAATTACATTTCCTGGGAATATTATAGCATGCAAATGATCTGTTTACGTTCTCAAATAATTAACCATCCTTTCTCACAACATCTCTTTTTCTCCTAATTGCTCCCGTGGGAAGTGCAGTGTGGGATAGGATTCACGACGTATTAAAACGGGTATTTATCATATGTTAGTCTTATCATCTTTTATCAAGGGAAAACACGTCTGAGCAGCGAATGGGATACAACATTTGTCTGTGTAAAAACAGCACAGCGGTGTTCGCAAGTCTAGAGTTCATCAATCTGGTTAGCATTACAAAGTATTTACAATCGGTGCATCGCACGTAATATGAAATGGTAAAGTGTGCTCATATCGGTTTTTATCCTTGGGTGGGTGTGCGCGATTGTGTTCCTTGTCTCGATTAGCAAGCGTCCGCATATCGTATGCAAGTATTTATAATTAGACGGCGCCGGGCCGGTGGCAGGAGTCCAGGTCGATCACTCGGGTAACGGGCTCACACTATATCGGGTGTTCGGTCGTTGACAGGAAGATTTTTCCGGAATCGCAACCGATCGGCATTCCGCATAAACAGTATCCGCGGCGCGGAAGGTAAATAAAAATAAATAAAGGACAAGATAAACATCGTCGCGAAAGGTGCACCGGCGAAATACAAACGCGACCCGCGTCATGTCACCGCGCCGAGTGCACATGTAAACATGCGCGGATGCCTTTCGTTTCCTTGAAATTATTTTCACCTTTTTTAAACTTATGCTAAAATATTTAAGTTTTTCAAAACAATGTACGTTTAAAAGATTGATTTATTTAAGTTTTAGTCTCTTTCAAATGTAGGACGAATCTATATTAACAATGGGGATATATTGTTACAATTAAAAGACTATCGGATGCCGAGATTTTCATGTTTATTTGTAGAATGACCTGCACATGTGTTTACCTTTAGTCCAAATTTATAACTCTAAGATGAGCAAATGAAATCTTACAACTTTTTCTGGAGATCTAAACATAGATACCTACGCGCACACCTCGATAACTCAATTAAATTCATATGTATTGTCAGCACCTCGTTACGTTGAGACGTAGTAAGCTAACGAGATGTGTTATTAAATTGTCACACGACAGTGTCAATAGTAATGGATCCGCAATTAATGTCACGGTCGATTCCGAGAGATTGCTTAAGTTTCCTTGCACATAATACCCGACTACGTGAATCTTTCGCCTTTTTTTATACTCTCTCTTCTTGTTGGTAGTCTATAAACTGTAACACTATCGCAAACGAACATAGATCTAAGTCCCCAACTTGAAGAAATCTGATGAATCAAATGTTAAGTAGTTCGATTGCAATCATACGAATGAGATAAGGTTAAAGAAATACACTACTAAAATGTACTCATATAATAGATAACAAAATTATTATAGACAAAAAAATATAATACGATACTAGCAGCCAAAGCAATATAGACCAGAGAAAAGAGCCACTTATCAATACTAATAAGACGTCGGAAGTCGTTATACATTTCTGTTGACTCGACCCTCAAATTGTTTCATAGCATAACTTGAAAAAGGCCGAGATAAAATCACACACACACCACATCGGTGTTGAAACGTTCGGTCAACGAGGTATTATTAAGTTGTCACACGACAATGTCAATAATAGGGTCCCGCTATTACGGCGACCGCTCGCTTCCGATTGTTCAACTTTCTTTTCATAACCAACTTCGGGTGCTTACATACTTTTCTGCGTTATTCTCACTTATTATCAGTATTCAAGTGGTAACTACATTGTTTTTCCTAATACGAAAATTTAAAGATGAATTAAATCTACAAGTTTTATCGACTACTGAATGTTTCTTAATTTTAAACAATTAAAATAAATAAAATGTTTCCGCACAGTTTAGAATGCAACTTAGTCTGTTGAAGTACACCCCCTAAATAAATTTGATACAAATTGTGTTCCGCCAAAAATATATGAAAAAAGCATTCCTCAAAAATTAATCGGAATAATTATTAAGAAATGTATACCTATCATTCTTTCTTCTGCGTTTAATGGAAAGTTTAGATTAATCTATACTAATATATAAAGCTGAAGAGTTTGTTTGTTTGTTTGTTTGAACGCGCTAATCTCAGGAACTACTGGTTCGAATTTAAAAATTCTTTTGTATTGAATAGACCATTTATCGAGGAAGGCTTTAGGCTATATAACATCACGCTGCAACTATAAGGAGCGAAGAAATAATGGAAAATGTGAAAAAAACGGGGAAAATTATTCATCCTTGAGGGCTTCCGTTGCGTGCGCTGCGAAAACGGTACAAGATACCAAAAATATATGTATGAAAGAATTATTTCTCTTGAAATGATCTAAAAAAATGTCCGCGACAGTATATGTCTATCTTTTAAGATTAACTCACTAGAACAGTTTTCATGGTAATCAAATTTGGTCGAAATTAGTTAAGAGTTGTATCAAAGTAATAACATTAATCTTTGTCCAAATAAATGTATTGTTGATTAAGAGTATTTAATTGTGAACAAAATTGTCTTTGACATCACTTAATTTCAATGAACATCTTAGAAGATATGGCAATTTTAAAATAACACCGATACAAAATTAAGCCGCGCCGCATGATGTACAAAACATGACGCTGCAAGCAGGAGGGGCGTTGCTTGCGAGGGACGCGGAGAGAGGGGTGAAAATAAAACTAAAAATATAATTTACGCAAAAGTGCTCTAAAATAATTATGTTCTTTTCAAAACTAAATTGTCTAAAATAATAATAGAAAATGAAACGGACAAAGTCGTGGGTAACAGCTATAATTTATAAAGCTCAGGAGGTTGTTTGCAAAAATAAATTATGCCCAAAATAACTATTCCACGCGGACGAAGTCGCGGGCACAGCTAGTGTTTTAATATTTTCATTAAAAAAAACATATATTTATAAATATTATTCCAATCGAATTCGTTTCGTTCGCATTCCGACACACAGTGAATGTCGATATGACAAACGAGTGTCGACATGGCCAATAAGCGATCAACAGGCTATTATTAAGTCGTCTTTCGACAATGTCGACGATAAGGAAACGTCGGTTACGGTTGCGTTAATTTTTAAAAATTTCATAAGCTAAACATGAATATACTGAATATTGTTTGCTATGTTATTACCGCGGGGACGCCCGCTTCGGTCATGTATACCAAGATAATGAATATCCTATGTGTTCTTCTTTATAAAAATGAATGTTTGTCTGTATGTTCTCTATAAAATAGTAAACTATTAATTTAATAATGTGATGGTCTTAAGCAAAGTTGTTATTCATGAGCTCGTGAAGGTTTCTGGTGTATTGTTTTTTTTTATTGTGATGGCGTGGCAAAGCGCGCAGCGTACAGCTAGTGTGTGTGTCTAATATTATCGCGGAATTGATACAAATTAATACTTAACGGGTACTAACGATATGCGGTTTTAATTCTTTAAGAATTCGTTTGTCGATATTTCAACCCAGTTGCTTGGATCGTGTTCATCACGGCGTAATTATGCTGTGTTAATCTACGTCAAAAACTGTGGTGCCAACCCATTATTGTCCCAATGCTGGGCACGGGTCTTCTCTCAGAATGAGATTTTTAGGCCATAGTCCACCGCGCTGGCCAAGTGTGAATTGGTGGACTTCACACACCTCCTCAGAACTCTCCTCCTACTCAGAACTTTTTTAAAGAAATCTCGGGTGTTTTGGTTTCCTCACGATGTTTTCCTTCACCGAAAAGCATTGCAAAATAATTTCTAATACGCACATAATTTATAAAAATCTGCTTGGGTTTGAACCTCAGACCTCCCGATGGACATGGCAAGTTTCGACCATTAGGCTATTACTGCTCTAGGTCATAAACTAACAAACACATATACATGCTCACAAACGTTTGCATTGATAACATTGATAAAAAATAAAATGTATTCTGTTAGTTTTGTTCGCATACCATCACACCGTGAATTACGATTTGACAAACCAGTGTCGACATGGCCAATAAGCGATCAACAAGCTATTATTAAGTTGTCAAACATTGTCGACAATAAGGAAGCATCAGTCATAGTTGCGTTAATTTCCTATTGCTCACATTACTGTTTACATTCTTATGTACCTACTTGGTGTGATTTATTGCATTATTGTATTATAACTCAGTGTTTTAGGTTTCGGTTGTGAGACAATAACAGACTGGCTGTTGTTGCGGGTTCAAATCCCACATTTTGATTTAAAATTAAAAATACGTGTAGACTCATTAAATTTCGCACTAAACTAACTTATAATCGCATCATAGGTATACTTAAATTCGGTGTCATGGGTACCCTGGACACAACTGCGTGTATAAACAGCAAGCATTCAAACCCGTACAAAAATTTAAAGTTGCAGATAAACCTGATGAAAGCTTTATGCTAATGAAAATGATTAAGACGACGACTTGCATCTCTCTAAGTATCTAAGCAATGAGTTATATGAGAATCAGTTCAATTTCCGGTTACCAAGACATTGCGCTGAGAAAAATATGTCTATGATTCATCAGCATTGCTAAATCGCATTTACTGTGCATTAGTCTTAGTACTAATGATGTATTTAACTAATGACGAGTTACGACGCATTAATATTGTATCTACAACATTTGAATAACTGATAACATTCGTAAACAATTTCTTATCGCCATCTAAGTAATAATTAGTGTAATATTGTCAAGCGAAATCAACACCAAATTGTAAGGCTCTGCACTATTAACAGCCGAAACCGAACCTTCGTTATACCACCCAATTGTAACTAACAGAATATATAAATTCCACAAGTACCTACCTATGTATAACCTGTTCCTATAAAGAATTAATAGAAATATCGGAATATTGGACAAGATTTTGTATTAAAAGCAATTTTAAACGTAAAATCTTTATAATTATAAAACATACTATAAAGATATTTACTATAAGCTATTTACCAAATGAGTACTATATATGGGAAAAAAATATACTTAATTTATTAAAACTACTTCTATTAATCTAATCAATTTGAGTTCTGTTTGGAATATCTATATAACTTTGATGGCAATGCAAGAAATTTCATTAGTATACTAGATAATAAAAAAGTAGAAAAAAGTATAAAATATACATATACATAGATATATATAAAGTCAAACCACTATCTAACATTGAGTCCGGGGCGAAAACATTAGAATATTCCAGTCTGTTTTGTATTATAACGCTCGCGCTACCACAATAAATACTAGGGGTGCATAAAGTGGGGTGGCTAGAAACATCCGAGCCATTTCCCTGATAGAGCACGCATTTTAAGGGAATTTCATTTGAGCCGCTTCGGATTAATGACTAAAACGGAATTCAATTTTGATTGCAAGTCACGATTAGATGTCGTTTCATCGGCTGATGTATTGCGAACATTTTTAATCTCTATATTAATATGGGATGCGAAAACATCTGATCCCTCTTTAAGAATACTGCACACGCAGAGGAGTGTTCGGCATAAATAAATTCAAGCAGAGCAAAAGTGCAGAAAGATAATATTAAAATAAATAATAAATACAAATTATACTTAATTATTATATAAATAATTCATTGCTTACTTTGTAGAACATATGTCATGGATGTCAGATGAATAAGTCAAAAGCGCGTCATTGGTTTTAAGTGCTGCTTTGTCAATTATATTCCATTGAAATGTTACAATTTAAGGACCAAATATTGCATTTTTAGAGGACGCAGTTTATTTTTGGGACATGTGTGGGGGGACAATAGAAGCTTAACCTCACGTTTGTGGCATCGCCACGTTAGTCCCCTGGCCGCCATCTTAAAAAAAAATATAGGGAAAAAATTTCCTCAAAAGATCATCTACAAGATTGGTATTGATCTGGGGTATTTTTTGTAAGGGGTGACGAGAACCCCCTCGCAGGGATCTCCACCTTGTCGTGGTGAGGGGGCTCAGTAACCGTGGCTGGGGGCGCCGCGGTGAAGCTAAGAGAGATCCCAGGGAGGGGACGCTCCGAGCGGGCTTGGCTGAGGGCCCGCTCCGGACGCATCCGAGAGGGCTGTGGAGGTCGGTGTTTTCTGGCCTCTGCAGCCAGGAGGGGTCGCGGGAGGAGAGGTGTCTCGGTGTGTCGTTGCCGTGCACCCTATCTCCCGCGACCGAACGGGGGCGCACCGTCAGATGCGTTGGCGGTGGGGCCGCAGAGGAAGAGGAGATGCGGTGTGTCGTTGCCGTCCTCCCTATCCTCTGCGGCCGTTTGGTGGTTTGCGGCGGAACCGAAGAACGGATCCGCCGCTGGGTGTGGTTGGTCGATGCCTGTAGGGATGCCTTGCGGGTGTCGGCTTGCCATGCCCACGGCCCCTGGGTGGCGGTCTCGGGGTTGGACCGTCGCCCTGCGGATGGGGCCTTGGAGGTAAGGCGCGGCTTTGTGTTTTCTGGCGCGCCTTGCTGTTGGAGGGGAGCTTTATGCTCCACGCGAGGAGAGGCTGCGGGAGCGGCCAGGCACCGGCGGGTTCGCGGATGACTGCGAAAGCTTACCCGTGTTCCCGCCGTACGGTGCGAGGAGAAAACACAGTGGCGGTTTAGCCGGTAAGAGTCCGGCATAACCCAGCGGCCGCCCCGGGTGGCTGGGTATCCATGAGGATTACCCACTTAAAAAAAAAAAAAAAAAGGGGCGACGAGAAATTACCTTCGGCAACAACAGTGTACATCGCTTCTATGAATCAATAGAATAGGATTGATTGTATTATTGCATAATTATCCATTCAAATCTGAACTCGTTGCAGTCCTCTACGTAACGGTATTTACGATCGTTTTTGCCATGCACGTGCAAGTGGTGAAATGAGTTTCCTCCTGAGGTGATTCTGGAGCGCTATGAAATTGCATCTTTCAAGAAAGTTGTGAAAAGCTCTGCTCCAAAGCCGGCGATGCATTGGCCACTCTGCTGGTGCAAATGTCTATAACAACAAAAGGGCATGGAAAGTCCATGCCCTCGACGGTAGCCCGACTGCTATTCTACTAGTCGTGCAAACATTGCCAGTAAAATACTTGATCGTCAATTGATAGTGACGTAACAAAACATCAAAGTTAATAGGTAGGTACTTTGCCGCTAAAAATAAACAATCTGTCAGCCCGCATCATTAAGAATCGTGATAACAGAGCCACGTGTTAATGTTATTGTTGTGGCGTCTTCGGTATTCTAAGTATAAACTGCGCAACAGAATCGATTATCTAATCGTATTAAATATAAGGTAAATCGGATGACATAATGTACGTAATTAACATAAACATCGCGATCAGTTTTGAGTAACAATCCAAGTTTTTAGATGAGGTGACTCCAAGCTACCTGATGGCGGGCCCTATTCGAATGCAGTCTTGTTTATTAAGAAAAATGACACCAAATGATTTTCATAAAAAATGGTCACCATAAAAATTTAATATCAATAAAATCGAAGTCCAAAAAAATTTAAGGTCAAAAACGGCAAATAAAAAGGTCTACAACGTGCCCTCTGAAGAACGGAAGTGCGCATAAAATTTTGCCCTTAAAGGTCACCCATCCATCTTTTGGCCGCCTTCGACGTCGCACAAGACCCTCTGAATATATGCGCGTTTGTATAATTAGTGAATAAAACTAATTCCTTATGGAAAGTGCTACTCACAAATCGAGCTTATAAAAGATATAGCATAAAGAACGACATCTTTTATAGCTGTCATATAATCAAGTACCACTTATTCTAAAAAAATAGTCTTCAGACCCACTATTTCGCTTTATTATTAGCAACGCAAAATTGCAATTAAAGAAATTAAATTACTTGTAAATCAGTTCCATGTGAAGATATCATCCACATGAAAGCATATTATAATGTATATTCTAACATATTAAGAAATTACCAACTGCAAGTCATTAAGATGAAAATAAATTAATGTAAATGACATCTCAATCAAAAACCCGACATAATTATAATGCTTAATGATCGAGTACCCTCATTACTACGATATAAGCTCGTAATTCATACATGTAATTAAATACATAAATCATTTTATTGCCGTACGAGTCGCGCGCGCATCACATACGAGAGCATTTATTAGCGCGAACGATTGCACGTCCTTAGCAAACGGGGGCCAATCATTACCGAATCATTTATTCGGCAAATTGCCTCCATCGATACCCGTTCGCCGGTACCAAGCGACGAATAATTCCCATTATTCCTTCAAGTCGCGACCAGCCCCGGGCGTCGCCGACGAAGACAACCGCTCGCCACAATCAGGTAAACACATCCTGAGGCCATCCAATTTCTATTTTAATAAATACGACCGCTGCAGCTCGTTCAAACTTGGCATGTAAATTAAAGTCGCCGACGTCTATTTCTATTCGATAAAGTTATTTAGCCTTCGCCGACCAAGGACGGCCGCCGATACGTCCACGACGGTCAACGACACGTGACAGTTTATGTTATAAGTTTATAAAGTTATTTATACAATACAACTTTTGTTACAATCGCACGAAACGCTCGGAATAGTTTATTAATATTGTCGAGTTACAATTAAGTACAAGACCTTACAGTTGAATGTTCGTATTTGCCGAGTCCGCGTTGCGACTGTTTGCTTAGGTCCGGTTCATAGTTGTTGCTAACTTGTCGAATGTTACTACATTTACGTCCAAGAAGTCTTTAAAGCAGTGGGTTCCATGTTTAAAACGATACGCCGTAAATATTAGGCATTCATAAGCGTCGATTTCAAAGAGCCGGCCCCGTATATCTCGGAGCGAGGAAATCGTTATTTGATTTAGCCGCCGCAGTTGGTAATAATCTCTATTGCCATCGAGTGTCAAAGCAGTAAAATACGAAGACGACACGAAATTGGCCCCCGTTTCGGATACCCGGCGGGCGAACGGAACACGTGACAGCACCGAGATACCGATCACAGTTTTAATAGAGTTCTTCGGTGCACCCAGGGTTCCCAACTTAAGGGTTTTCCCCCCAAATTTAGGAGATAAATAAGTAGGATGGGGATTTTTTGGGGGTAATATTTTTAGGGGTTTTTATAACTTCAACATATAGGTGTTTTCAAAGGGAAATCTCCCCGCCAGGCTATACGATCATGCACAAAAAAAGGTCATGCACTACACCCGAAGACCTTTTTTTTCAATTCATAATTCATAGTGGGGGATTTCAGGGGTTTTTAATGAAGGCTTTAAGAGAATACATTTTTGAGACTTGGTAACCCTGGGTGCACCCAATCGTTTGCCGCACTCCATTCCGACTAGAACGAGGACGAGACGCTTGTGGGCGATGGTCGCGATTTGCGATACAAGCCAGCCGTTGCCTAATGCCAGCTATTACTACCGGTGGGCGAATTGAGATTTGTGTTTAGTATCGAAATAATTACACCTTGCAACATAAACAAAATGTTTCTTGAGAGATATCAATAAATATTCCTGTAGCTACATCACAATTTATTATCGCACTGAGGAATAGTAGTAGCGAGAAACCATTTTGTTTCAACACTGTGTTGTTTATGACGTACCGAATAATTTAGTTACAAAATTAAACACATTAAAGATGGTTTTCTTTATCTTGGAAAATCAATAAAGAGAGAAATAGGTTCGCAACATTAGACGACTCAATGCCTCGAACAGAAGAATGCAATGAAAAAATCGTTGGTATTCAAAAGGATATAGGCCAATAATTAATATAATGTATAAATTAAATAATAATAAAAATAATAAAATCTACACACAAAACAAATACGAATAGAAATATTAAACAGATATAACACAATTCAGACTTCTGTTTAGATAACTATCTAACCCCACCGACTAATCTCAACGATGGTATCGGTCAACTGAGCTCCGGACAGTTTGCAAGGCACACAATTCTAACTATTGTCCGATAAATTGGCGCAAGACGATGGTAAATTCCGGAGCCACGAATGCCTACCGACCAACGAATCCTGCACTACTGAGAGATAACATTATAATTGTAATCCGTAGTAGATTAAATATTCTCAGGTGATTTATAGTGCTATTTTGTAAGGTACAAGATGAATTTCGAATTTCGATACATTATGATTTGCTTGCTCGCGACGATTAAAATTAGGGATATGTGTTACTTAAAAATAAAAAATCTCAACACTCAGAAGCTCACTGATCACAGATGTACTTCGGTGAGATATTAGATAAACATTATAGTTCACTCTTACACCACAATCAAAAACTATGAACCATTAACAAGGCGCCTCCTTTGAAACATACGAATTTGATGTTTAACTTCATCAGCTTTTGTGATTACAAAATGACACAGAAAAGCCAAAGCGAAGATTACGCAAAAAATATCTTATTTTATTTCAAAACGTCCATTGCTTTAAAATGGCAATTTCATACTTACACCCTTATTACTATCCACTCAGCAGAGGACAGGGACAAATGACTGAGAGTAAGTATTCCTCGTACGGACTACGGCGCACGACGCGTCGGACATTCCGGCTCTCTCAATGGACAACTAAAAGAGAAATTGCAAATTTTTCTGCAGCACATAAATTATGCTTTCAGGATGTAATTTATCGTGGGTCATTGGCAATTCTCTTAGTGAATCTACGCGGTCTTGACTTTTAAGAAATGCGACCTTGCGGTTTTATCTTGATTTTTAAGATGCCGTAGCGGAATGGCAGGAACGGAACGCTTATTGCTATATCTTTTTTTAACTGATTGGAGTAGCAAACGAGCATGCGGTAAGTGTTCACGAGTGGTCACTGCCGCCCATGGACCACTGTAAACAATTTCAAATAGAAAGTGGGTTCTATATGAAATGAATCACAGATGCTTTGCTACTCCCGAGGACTAAGATGGTCGCCTCATATAAAGAATAAGATTCGTCAAACGAACTTAATAACAATAAAAATAACTGAGAAACTTTGTGTTTACAAACACGCCAAGAAAAGATACATACACTAGGTGAAACAGTCACTTTCCATCTGACGGTAACGATGAAGGTTAAGTAATATTAATGATAATGAGCAAGGGTATTGTTCATGGGTGCGTAATTAATTCCTAGAAATTGTTTTTAAGAATCTTATTGTCACTTTGTTATCGGGACTTTTGGCCGCGTAGATTATGCGAATATCTCTTACGTGCGCAGGCCGCAAGCCGCACCGTTCCGAAATCTGCCAACGCATCAAGCAACGGGGTCGACGCTAGATGTACGCTTGTCGTCGGTTGATCTGATAAAGACGTCTGAATGTCAACGCACCGGCCGGTCACCTTGAGCTACGCAATCAAGGCGGGCGAAATTTAGCGAACGCGATACAATCTTATCACGTCAGAGGTCGATACAGCGTGCTAATCGCTGCCACTGGAAAAATAATTTGGAATACGCGGGCAATGGACGCGTATTTCGTATGATCTGGAATACGCAGGCAATGGACGCGTATTGCGTATCATTCGGAATACGCAGGCAATGGCGTATTTCGTAAAGTGTAAAATATGGACTTCGGAAAGAGTGAAACAATATACACTCGGGCGTACGTAGCGTATACTATGAAGTAGTATGCTGTGATTGTTATAAAACCAAAGGTATAGTCAGTCACCCCAACGCGGAACATACATATATCTACAAGGCCGGTCGTTTTGGCCTGATTTTTGAATCCATAACTTTATATGATTAATCAATAAGTTCTCATAAACTCCCAACTAAGAATCGTACCTTATAATATTAAATTGAATCATAAATTATTTACTAAGTCAGTATATGATTTTAGACTAGTATTATCGCGGAATTGATACATTACAATACTTAACGGGTACTCAAAATATGCGGTTTATTAATTCTTATAGAATTCTTTTTGCCGATATTTCGACCCAGTTGCATAGGTCGTGGTCACGGCCAAACTCGAAATATCGGCAAAAAGAATTCCATAAGAATTCATAAACCGCATATCGTGAGTATCCGTTAGGTATTATAATGTACTAAACCAGTGTTCAAAATGGAATATAAAGAAAATGTAAATTGTTAAAATGCGTCACAACTGGCGTATTCCAAGAACAAAACGTTAAAAAGGACGCAATGCTTTATTTACGTAACGATTGACGTCCGTTTGTTGTGTGAATGCATATTTTATCAAAGTAGGTACAATCATCTAGTTCCGATTGTACGTTGTACTTAGTGCCGTTTTCTTACTCATTGACGTAATACTCATTGTTAGAAAAATATGTATTTTGCTTGCCTTCAAAGCGCAACGTATGGTTCAATATTGTATCTTTAATAGAAAAGAGCAGTGATAGAGTAATGGTTGAAACTTGCTCTCTCAATCGGAAGGTCCGAGTTTCAAACCCAGGCACGCACCACTGATTTATGTGCGTATTAGAAATTAATTATCACTGATCTTCGGTGAAGGAGAACATCGTTAGGAAACCTACACACCCGAGAGTTCTTTAAAAAAAAGTTCTTGGAGGTGTGTTTGGTCCACCAATTCGCACTTGGCCAGCGCAGTGGACTATGGCCTAAAACTCTCTCATTCTGAGAGAAGACCCGTGCCCAACAGTGGGACAATAATGGGTTGTATCACCAATAGAAATTTAATCGTTACTCATTTTTAGATACGAGCTAATACCAAATCTACGTAAATTCTTCCAACAATAAAAGTCATCAATCATGTTATTATAATTACTTAGTAGTAAATATGATTACGAATTATATCTTTTCGTAAGATATGTCTCAATTGAATATAACCGCTATTGTTAAGTTAAAGGGATGATCATGGCCTTATTTGATCATCTAACACGAAATGAAACATGAGACCTATTTTTAGCGTGAAGCATTTCTTGCGTTCCGATAGAAGGGTGTGGTTGCCGGCACACTTTTACATGAGGCGACCATCATAGTCCTCGGGAGTAGCAACGCATCTGTGTTTGACTTCAGATAGAACCCATGTTCTGTAAGTAGTTGATTACAGATGTCCATGAGCGGCAGTGACCACTTACCATCAAGTGGACTGCATGCTCGTATGCTACTTCAGTCAAATAAAAAAAAACGAGAAAAACAACACGTATTATGCATGGATCTTTTCTAATTGTCAGTTATTATTTTGTAATAATAACATGAAAATACGAGCCTGTCGTATTTAAAACTTCCGATTGGTGTTAGATAAAAAATACCTACTTCTAAGTTGTCTTCAGAGTTTAAACGAATTTGAATGCTAACAGTCCCAAAACATATAATATGAATATTTATAACAATTACCCAATCACTAAAGCGTTGACGTTGCATTCGCAAGCGCATTTCAAAAGGCGCATCCCGAATACAAGATGATGGACGTCTAGAATTTCAAAGCTGGGGCCCAATTGGCGAGGTGTTGAGTGGTGCGAGCAATCTCGCATGTGTCAGTGCTATGTTGTACCTAACAGTGGCGCAGCTGCCAACGGTGTTGCTCCAGTTTCTTCATCGCAGATCGATGTCGATGCGCCGAAATAGCGCCCGCGCGCGCTCGGAATACGCCGCAAGGTCGGTAACTGACCGGCCGTGCACCCTTTGGGAAATCGACACGTGATGTGACAGAAATAATATGTACCACATTATATATAGTGTAAAATATACCCGATATAGGTGCTCAATGTATTCACATATGCGTTAATCCGTCTGCTAGCATTGTCAATTTCCTGAAAGGGTTTACCGATTGTGAAGTTTTATTTTTGTAATTATAGGGTTAACTAAACTAACTAATGTTCTTAACTATAATGAACCGGTAAGTAGAGCTCTTGTCAATATTATTATATGTCAATTATATGTCAATGTATGAATATTAAGTAGTTATAATTTATATTATTTCTATTTTTAACATTAAAATAATCCGGTTCTAATTTTTGTAGCGTCCAAATAATTTTCAGTGTTTCAAAACACAGAATCTATACCTATAGATATATATATGTTTTAATATTCATGAATCTATAGTCTCAAGTTGTGCCTGTACAATATAGAAAATTTCCGTAGCTAACATTCACAAATAAGAAACAATCAATGCATTAAAAAAACCGCATTAATTCAAACATCAAAACAGCAATTAAGCCGTCAACTCATTACGGGCAGCGGAGAGCGTTGCACAATGGATTTGGCATTCAATTAATGCAGTTCAAAGGGTCCTCGAAAGTTTGGAGCGTTGGTGTTGAACCCGAAAAAGTGCAAAGGGGCCGCAACTTGCGCTCAGCCGTCGCGTGTAACTGTTAGCGTCGCCGCACACGGGCCACCGGCCACAACCAAAGAACGCCGTGACTGGCATATTTCCTATAGTTTCTATCAGCGTTGCCAGTTTTTTTATTAAGTCAGGATTTAAAAAAAAATTAGTGAAAAAGCGGGATTTTATAGTCAAAGGCGGGACAGCAGTCCACGAGGTACAAAGAGTGTCGCGTCTCACAGACACGGGCAATAAATTTAGTTCTCTTTGGTGTTTTTTTTGGGGCGACAAACTGCAGTTCCACTTATTTTTTTCAATTGGCGATCTTTTTTTTGTTAAAGTCCAGTCCTTTTTTTAGCTAACATTAAATGTCCTACGCGGGACATTTAATGTTGACTAAAAAATCGGGACGTCTGGCAACCCTGGTTTCTATACATTTTATATGGGCACGCTGCACACGGTGAACGCTTCTAGCTTCTAGTGGCGGCGTTTGTAGCCGCCGCGAGTGGCCCGTGTGCGGCGACACTTAGCAAACTTGACTAACGATTGTGGAGTGCGACGAATGTTCAGCCCGGCGTTGTGTGTACGCCAAGTTTGTTCTAAATTAACGCGCGCCATGAAAATATGAACGGATATCCCACGCCCGCGACTATTTCTAAAATAACATCGGTTATAAAAAGTTTGAAAGTACTTTTCACTGGCGTCCTTAAATATAAAGTACTTTAACTTCTGTGTAGGATTTCTTTTTTGTCCGTATATTTTTTAACAAGCATGCAGTCCGTTTTTCCAATAATCTTTGAAATCCTGCTGCTTACTACTGGACCTTGGCCTCCCCTAGTAGAATTTTATTTAAAGTCACAGCGCCCGGCTGGCGTGAATGATACTGCTACCCATTGATTTTCATTTTGTCTCTTAATTGCCTTATACGACAGCGATATTCCAGATAACTGTTAACTTAATGGTGTATACACACACAAAGATAAAAAGACAAATAATCAGGCTCAAGGACAGTTATCTACATATATCATAATGCATCCATTAAATTTACCATTGAACATCTGCCCAATCTTAAACGAACCAAGAACTATTTGCAAGACAGACCAGCACTTTACTAGGCGTCCAGTGATTGTGAGAATCATCTAGGCCGGTACAATGTGTAACAAATCAAACACAAATACCATTATTTCTAAGACATACACTCATAAAAATGTCATAATCTTCATAAAATATCAATTAAATTAGCTTTCTATTGAAAATATATATAGCTTACGCTTTCTTCACTGGACCGTGAACACACACAGAGGCTGGTACACAAACACCCAGACCCAGAACAGAAATCCAAACTCATCATAATGAACTTCGCCGATAATCGAAGCGGAAACGTTTCAGTTCCGTATTCCTAGAAATAACACTGTGGACTACAATTATTCGGCATGCAAAAACATATCCGTTACAATCTCCATAGTGGTTCACGAGCACAAATTCTTCAACACGACGCTCCACTTTCGTACACATCGAGCGCGATTCATAAAACACATTTTTTCCGTCGGTCCGTTTATAATTAGAAAACAGTTGACACTATTGATATAGTAACGCGGTCAGCGGGAGCACGAATACTGGAAGAAATGGTATATGTCAACACATTGTTATTTTCGTTGATGCTGTGATGTATTCACACACATACATTGTGTTGAGTTGTGTGTGCATGTGTTGTGTGTTTTCTCACTTTTATTTATCGGTTTTCGTTGTACACGCTAACGTTTCCGTCGACATTTATCTCTAGAACATTGACACGTTTGTCATTTGGCAACTTTACTATTACAATAAGTAAATAACGCTTTCTACAATAATAAAGCCACGCCAAAATTTTTGCTGTATCATGGGGCCAATGGATACGAATAAAGAATAACACAAGAATACCCAGAACAGAATTCTAAATTCATCATTCACATATCGAATCAAGAACGCGCAGGTCAGACCAGTATAGCAACAGCTCCAAAATAGGATTTCAATTCTTTATGTTTTACGATACACATATTTTATGGCGACTATTCTTATTGAAACATTACGCCAGCTATAAAATTTCATCTGGAGTTTTGGCTACTTTGATCCGAGAAATTTTCAGCTTCGAGCTTTTTTTATTACACAGATTTTGAAAAGAATTTAAGCACAGTCGAAGCTAATGAAAGGCAATGATATCAATCTAAGAAATTTAACGCTTGCCCAGAGAGTATTTTTCATTCTAAATGACTCAATGGATACTAAAATATAGTCAAAATATACGATCAAAAAAATGTAACTAATGTCTGTCAGTTGCGCGAATATAAATATACCGAACAGAAAGTCATTGAACTGTTACGTTTTAACATAATTTACTGGCTCTTGGTATTTGATAATTAAATACACTCATTTAATAACCCATTAAAACGTTACATAAATTAACATTGAGGTAATGAATCCGAAAAAATTATAAAACAACTCTGTGACTCAGAAATAACTTGGTTTGATTTTAAAATACATCTTAGCGATTACTTGTATGGCTTAGCGGTCACCGGACTGTTCTCAAATCCAGATCGCCGGTTAGTTAAACATGCGAAGATCATGGATTATAATTCTGTCTCTGAGTAGTTGATTATTTGTTTTTATTTATGACCGTTATACAATTTATGTCTTGAAATCTGAACGTACAAGTCGTCATTTTTATTTTACTTTTGTTGACAATCTTAATAACAATCGGTCGAAATGAGGAGATTAGGGAAGGCCTGTGTCAAGCAGTGGACTTTCGAGTTTTGATGGATGGACGATTGAATATGCACGTAAAGCATTAGAAGAAAATTACAAATTTGTTGCTGTTTGAAATAACGCTGTGTAAATATCGTCAATTAAGAAATGTTTCGAGCCGAGGTCCGTACCCCACAGGAGGTGCCCTTGGGTCAGCCGCACTCCCAATTTTTTTATCTGACTGAAGTAGCAAACGAGCATGCAGTCCACCTGATGGTAAGTGGTCACTGCCATTCATGGACATGTGTAATCAACTACGTACAGAACATGGGTTCCATCTAAAGTTAATCACAGATGCGTTGCTACTCCCGAGGACTATGACGGTCGCCTTATGTGGAAGTGTGCCGGCAACCAAGGCAATTTAACCAGAAGCGGAAGGCCATAACGTCGGCAATAGTCGGATCCGAAACAGTCCCTCCCTCTAGTGAAGAAGGAAGGTCGAGGCATCCGGAAACGGGGACCAAACCCCTCCCTTCCAGCCCCTAGTCTTCTTGTCCCTGCTCGAGGTTTAGGCCATAAAAAACTAGGTGAAGCTGTAAAGGCCACTATGGCCAACAGTAACAACACACTTGCCAAAAAATTTTTTTTCATATTTTAGTTGTTTTTCTAGCATACAAAGCGATCAACAATCCTATAACGCCGCATAGCAGAGGTAGATACTATAATTTATGTATGATGGCATGTTTACGCGCGGGGCTGGTCAGACGTCGCAACTGGAGCGTTGCGGCGCCGTCGGGCGGCGGCGCGCGCGCATATTGTTCCTCCTCCTCCGCTAACTTCATTATGAGACGTTTTAAAATGTAAATTGTATTGTAAGGGCATGTGCGCACACGACGAATTTTATTATCCAACTGATCGAATAGGGTTGACTGATGTGTTCCGAAAAAAAGCTGTCGTTCTTTCACATTTTTTTATGAAGAAAGAAGACTTGGAATCTAGATAGAAGCCTAATTTAACTTTCTTTGTATTAAATCGGAAGCCACATTTAATAATTTCATTCTAACCACCTAACAGACACTAGTTCCTCAGAATGTGTCCAGTGTGTATACAACCTAAGTTAACGGTGAATCGCAATATGTTCGGAATGTGTCCAGTGTAAATACGGCCTAATAACAAATCACTGGACGCTCATCGCACGCCGCATAGTTATTGAATATTAGCCAGACGCAATTTACCATAAACGCAGTATCATATCATTACCGAGTCGTTACACCGTAAAGTAGTGAAAAACGCATACTATTTACTTTTTCATACAATATGTATCATTAACCGCTTCTGATGCTCACATACTCGTAAGATTACATAAAAAAAAACATATGTGGACTACGGATTTACAATTTAGAATTGATACTGTAAAATGACTAACAATCCGTATACGATACTGTTTCTTGTTGATAATCAATTCGATTTCTACTTACCGGAGATTGAACCCGGAACTCAATCTACGTCAGATTAATAACTAACCAAAATGCTAAAAGGGCCATTCAGCCCGAATCCTTTCCAGCCGCACCCCACACAACACGTGGCAGAATTTCACCGCCAACTTACGCTGCGGTCATCGAAAATTATATCCAAGTGCATTTAAACTCGTACACAATGTATCGGGTCGGGTCGGGTGTATTAGATCACACCGGGCGATTACCGTCGCACACCTAGGGGAGGCCGGGGCAGTGGCGAGTCCATCAAATAGATCGGCGGCGCGATACAGTCTCGTATGGAGCCCGAGTTTCACATTACGATATTGGCCTCCGTCAATTCAGTATGAATACGACCGATGACCGAGGGTGATGCATTTTTGCCGATTAAAACCCTATGAGTCACCGGTACCTACGTGACGGCACGCGTGCGTGTGTCGTGTACAATTGTCCGTTCTAAGAATCAAAATAATAATGCGACTTTAATCTAATGGTTGATTAATTGCAACGGGTTAACAGCCTGGCTTCCAATCCAGTCGGCCAATCCAGAACATGAACGGACTTAACGTGTTAACAGCACTTATGCTTGAACAGTATGGTGACTAAGATAAAAACAGTAGAAATATTTGGTAAAAACACGCTCTTAGCAAGCACTAAAAGTTATGTAACAAGTTACCAATATTTTTGGACGGGTAGTATTTAGGGATAGTATTTAAACCTAAGGTAGTTTTCTCAGTAGGTACTTTGGTCGCTACTTTATATTAAATTCATTTTTAAAATGTATTCGTTATTTACTATGAATTAAAAAGCGCTTTAATTTAATCTCAAAATAAGTTATACACTTATAATCTAATTAGAGGTAAGGCAGTTTACGTTGACAAACAATTATGAGGGCGCGTCCAAACAGAAACGTAGTGGAAGTCCAACAAACGGGGATAATTAACGAAACGATAAACGCGTATCGGTCCGACAGAACGTACTGCTAGTACGTTACGGAACTCGTAAAATCCCTTCAGACTTCAGCAAGACTGATTTGGTGCGCTTTATTACGGTCTATAAATAAGGCAGGGCCGATGGTTGCAAAGACAAAAACGAGACAGGTTTTATTAGTGTACATTTCTCGATATGTGAGCGCAGTCCATCCTGATATTGGGTCATCAATCTCCGGGCGAAGATAATGGGTGGGTCGGTGTCGATGTAATAGTTCCTTGACCGGGCGAGGCGGCCGATTGAAATATCCACCGGGCGGCCGCCACGTGGTGCCGGCTGCCGCCAAAATAATCGCCGGCGCTCAGATGTGCAAATAAATCTTCAGTGGAACGACGACGGCACCAATTTTGCTAACGACCACTACAATTGACGGCTTTTCTACATAACATATATCTTGATACGGGACATGTTTGAGATGGCGGCGTAATGAAAACTGAATGAAAATTAAGCTTTGGCGTGATGGGTTCAATGAAGATTCAATTAATTTTGTCTTTACTCTAATAAGGGTAACATATTTAGATGTACCAATGTACACTATTAGACTGATAAAAAAAATGTAAGCTCCGTCCGAATTTTTTCCCCGTTTGTAAAGTTACAAATAACAATATTTTCGAAACTAATATTGATTTTTTACAAGTAAAAACCGGTTAAAATAACTTTCTATTGTTACTGGTGAAACGCTGATATGATTAGATTTAGGAAGATGACAAATTTTCGAGAATTTAATTTTAATCCAAAGTAGATCTGACCTAGAAAACATGGCAAGTCATATACAGATACGGAAATGACCCGTTAAAATATAAGAAACAGAAATTTTACATATAAATTTAGTTATAAATTAACATCTTGAATAGGCTGCGCTTTTTAATAGCATATTCCAAATGTTGATTTTCTTCATGTTAGAGGTGACTGTATATTCACATATTAACAACCCAAATTGAATCTATGGAATTTTAGGTAACCAATGTTCGGGCACAATTTTTTAGTTACATTAGTTTTACAAAAAATAATTGTAGACTAACACATTCACTTCCACCCAATAAATGTCAATGGAAAATGTGAAAAATCTTAACACTACTACTTTGTCAAGGGCGAAAACCTTGATAGTGCTTCCTTTATACCGCGTCAAGCTTACCTGAAACAATGAAAGAACACTTTATTAGTCTGATGTTATTTTGGTAAAAAATCGTACGAAGGATGGGTAAGCGGCCCGGTGGGATCAATACGAGATCACTGTGGTGAATGGTGCAAGTCATCGGGGTCGACAGCCGTCGAAGTCGGCGTGTTTTGACGCACTATAATAATGGCGTTAAACTGACACGACCAGTTTTCAACGCGGCCTTTGGGGTACGGAGGGAAAAATATTTTCATCCTCTATCTATAATACTTGGCGTGATTGTACTCTACGAAAATACTCAGTTTTAACTCGTGTTGTTTTTTGGAAAGTTGGAAAGTAACTAAAAATATTTAAGGAATGTCTTGTTGTTAAAAACCAATTGTAAAAGAATTTGGTATTTCTAAAGCCAAAATTTTATCTGGCACAGAAATTATATGGAATATCTCAATTCATCATATTTATAAGTAAGCGAAAGATTTTGCATTTTTATTTGGAATCAGTTACATGGAATATTCACGTGGATACAATATTAAACACTACACAACAAAACAATTACGATTAGAAATATCCACATCATATAAAAATATTTTACTTTGCTAATGTAACTACATTATTTAAATAATCAAAGAGCTTAATTTATTACCTAAATTCAAATAAGACAGGTATCTGTAAAGCTAACTAAATTTAGCATGTTGTAATCTTAGAACAAGTAAATTGTAAACATTATTGTATTTAATAAATAGAATCAAGAAACTAACGTTGTTCCTTTGGAAAGTCGGTTACAAAAAGAACAGACGAGAGGCCTATTTAATTAGCAAATATAGTTTTCCGGCGTGAATATATAAAGCGCCAGTTGACAACAAAAACACATAGGTGTAATTTTATTCGCGTTATATCACGTAATGATTATTAATGTGCATAATTTTACATTGTAACACATGCGTATGGCATTATCGGCGATGGCGACATTGTTATTAGATCACCTATCTAAAAGTATTTATGTCGTCAACCCATTATTTTTTTAAAGATCTCTTAGGTGTGTAGGTTTCCTCACGATGACTTTCTTCACCGTAAAACGACCATGCGGTCCACCTGATGGTAAGTAGTTACCGCCGACCATGGACATCTGTAATCAACTACATACAGAACATGGGTTCCATCTGAAGTTAATCACAGATACGTTGCTACTCCCGAGGACAATGATGGTCGCCTCATGTGAAAGTGTGCCGGCAATCACGGCACCCTTCTATCGAAACGCAAGAAATGCTTCACGCCAGAAATAGGTGTGGCGGTGGTAATTCGCCGGTCGAACTACACTGGTTCTGAAATATGAAACTACACCTTGAAATACTGACATTTTCAAATACACACATATTTTTTGTAATAAAGTATTTTATAGTTACTAATAATATTATTTATATCACTACGATAAAATATTAAAAATAAATGGAGAGTACTAAATTTGTACTCATTTTGGACTTTTCAATATGTAATTTAGCTTAGTAACAGCGTGTAATATGGAGAAATGGTCGTCGCACATCAAACACGTAAAGTGTGTGATAGGTATGTAGATTAAGATGCTCTGATGTAACATCAATATGATAATGGTGATCGATATTTTACGAGATATGTAGTAATAGATTAGGAACGTTTCATTATTGTTATAATATATTTAAAATGGAATAAGTTTTTTTTAAACATTAGAAACGTAAAAGTCAAAATCATTAATTGGAATTGAAGTTATTGAATGATTTCTTATTTTAACATCAACATGTTCCGAATAATATATAAGAGTAAGTCAGGATTTAAAGTCAAAAGAAGTCGTTGCGTTTTTCAAAAAACATCAACGGATTACTTGTTCCTTTTCCTTTAAAATTAAAAAAAAATCCATTTATATCACATTCCTCAGACACACACATAAGTACGTTCAACATATTGTTGCACGATATTTGTCCATAACCGTGGCGTGGTCCCCGCATGCGGTTCCGACGTGCGTGCATCGTATCTTATGAATCACCCGATTTATCTATCGCCGGGAGATTTATCGGCACTCCGATACCCAAAACCCTGGATCGTTTCATATTTTCTTTTTAATTTATTAATGAGATTAGCTGGCAGATAAGCGGGAACATCTATTGTTAATCAAATACTTAAATAGATAATGTGCGGAACAATAATGTAAACAAATAAATAAATAAAATCAATGACAAATCGAAATCGTAGTCAATGGAGTATTGCAATGGTTCCGCGCCATATGTCGTCTTCTCGCCAATCGCCATATGATAATAATATAATTACATATAAAATCTACATATTAGACTGTACATACATATTTGCTACGTACTATCTATTGATTTAGCGTTTAGCATAAGTTAGTCATATCGATATAAATATACGAAATAAAACAAACCGTACTAATATTCCTAATAATAGTATTCCTAATAATAGATTCCTAATACAGCATAAAAGTTATTTTTAGAGTGTCTTCAACCCATTATTGGCCCACTGCTGGGCACGGGTCTTCCCTCAGAATGAGAGAGCTATAGGCCATAGTCCACCGCGCTGGTCAAGTGCGAATTGGTGGATTTTTAGAGTAACGAGTATAATATTGTCGGAGTGGTATTAAGTGATATAGAATTCACAGCATTATCGAGTCGTGGGCGTGATGCGCCCGCATGCTCGTACCCTTTATTAGAGTAATATAGAAAAGGCACCCCACTGCCGGCCAATGTTTGCAACAATGAGAAAGTTATTCCTAAGCGGCTCCCCGGATCTATTGTTTACATGCGTGTTACCCGCGATGCCCAGTCAATTTGACGACCCGCGAGGCGGAGCGGTTACCATACCGGTCTGACGCGCAATGGGTTCCGGGTTCGATTCCCGGCCAGACAGGTATCTGAATGATGAGTTTAGATTCGTGTTCTGGATCTGGGTGTTTGTGTATTCGTCTTGTGTGTATCTATGGTACCCACGACACAGGAGAAAATCCTACTGTCGGGCTATGAGTGTAGAAAGCGTGTTTAAAAAATAAAAATAATTGCACGTCGTCAACCCATAACTGTCCCACTGCTGGGCTCGAGTTTTCCCTCAAAATAGTTTTGCGCCAAATGCGAATCGGTAGACTTCACACTCCTTCAAGAAGTGTTTTATTTAAAGAACCTGCAGATGTGCATGTTTCATCTAATAGTAAGTCCATTAACATTTCAATTGTAATAATTAAACCCTATTACCAAGACTATTTTCACTATTTCCCTGTAGTTCTATGCGGCTCCGACCATAACGACAAAACCTTGAAGTAAACGTAACTAATTGCAAGCCCTTTGCACTAAATTATACGAGTAGGTGCAATACTATGGTATACATAATCCCATTACAACATTTTCCTCCTTATTAAATCCCAACTAATCAATCCAACTTTTGCTTACCAACAAAGGAATAGATCAAATATAATCCTACGTGACCAAAATCTCTTCCTTTCCCCGGCATGATTATATGGACTTAGTTGATTATCCTTGCTATGATGAAAATTATTAATAGATATTCAATAAAGGTTTTTCTTATTTATCGCTGATCAATGCATATTTTGATTCTATTGTCTTGAAATATACTTGCTACTTTATTGTAAGACTAGCAGAATCCACGCGACTTCTTTCGCGCAAACTATAATATAATATATCCAACCCAGCCTATCCAGTCCATCCAGCCTATGTTACTCAGGGATAATGTAGCATTCTAATGGTGAAAGAATTATAAAAATCGGTTCAGTAGTTTTTAAGTTATTTCATAACAAACATTCAAAATACAAAGTTTTCCCCTATATAATATTAGTATAGAAGTATAGAAGTTGCGCCAAGTTCAAGTAAACTACTCAAATATAAAAAAATAAATTTTATTTTTTTATTAAGACTTTCATATTGGGTCTATTAATGGCTTTATGTGTTACTTAGGCCTGCGCTTCACATTGTTCACAAGTGGGTTTCCGGATTATCAGATTTTTGCTTTTCTTTGCTTACCCTTGTAAGTCCTGTGAAATGTCCAACAGTCCAAAATAACTCAGACATAGATACATTGGTACAAAATACAAGTACAAAAACAATCGAAAATTGGATATGATCTAGCAAACAAACCATGGTATCAAAGGCTCTTTTTTAATATAGCCGTCAGTAATACGTATGGCCGTCTTATAAAATCGGACCGTGTCATGTGGACTTGGATTCGACATGAGCGACAGGCCGTAGTCTCGCGAGCGCTTGTCACAGCGGTACGCTAACTGTCTACCGTCACGCGTTTTGGCTACTTATCAACGTTCCTATACTCTCGTGATTAATTCTGATTCTTTTTTAGGCAGACGAAATAATCTAAAAATATTTCTAGTATTTTTTTATACCTATACAAACGCGTCGCTTTACAGGACATATGATTCTGGTTGCATCAATAGAGGAGCACTGATTGTACTAATGGCTTCATTCTTACCTAACTTACAAGGTAGACTTTACAAAGAACCATTAGAGTAAAGAAATATCTGCATATATCTTTGATTAGACAATCTGCACCATCAATGAAAAAATAAATATGATTTTTATAATGTGTTGTTCGACCTTTCGCTCACTTATTAAAGATACTAACTTTATATATTGCTATAGAAAAAGAATACCCATACGCACGCGGGCTTAGAAAATATTGTTTAAACGCTATGCTCAATTTATCTCTATAATAAAAAAATAAGCTAATTAATACGATCCTTCAGCTTTAGAATGACCTTTATCCAAATTAATCATCGGGTTAACAACCCTGCGATATGTTTTTCCACCGAACCCAATTCTCGCTTTTCGCACAATCATCGACATGAAAAGAATTTCCTCGAATCATAACATCTTTTAGTATCACATTTCGGTGGCGGCGAGTTGTTTTTTTCGTATTAATAAGGTAATTATTATACTGTCATATAAAACCGCTCCCTTAAGCCATTTATCGTAGAACGCCACTACACTTAATGGATGTTCCGTTAATTTAAGGCATCTTAAATAAAGGTGTCAACCACGAGTTCCCATCAATGAGGCCACGACACGCGAATCTAAATATGATCAGGTCAATATTCAACGAATTCGATTTACGGTGAATATTTTGTCCGTAAGAGGGTGCGGCCAATGCGGCTCTGTTTGGAAATTAATATCATTAAAATTTATTCCCTTACATTAGAGACCCACCCAGCCGCCCACTTGAGAGTCCGGGGGCAGTCGCGCCCTCTGAACGCTTCCGGGCCACCGTCAGTTAGTGTACGTAAACACGTTTAAAATTATCGTTCGCTTCGTGCCAAAGAAAAAAAATACTTTATTACCTCGAGATAATAAAGGCAGTGAAGGTAAACGAGACTTGCGGTCAACGCAATCAACGATAGTTAACATTTGTAAATCAGTATACTCCTTAATTTTTCTCGCAACAAATGAGACCCTTCAATGTTACAAAAAATAAAAACGTATGCTCAGCTGCGAGCGATTCTTTCTCATTGCCTTTCCGAACATTAAAAAATATAAGTATCGGAAATCACTGCAAGCATTAAACCGAGATCGGCTCTACACAATGATTTTTCTCCAGCTAAAACTTGAACCTCCTTAAGAAAAAAATAGCTATCTAGACGCGATACGCTTTGTATATACGTTCTCAACAAAAGTGCGGTTGCAGGGAGTTCGTGCAATAGGTACTCGTACTGTACTATCGCCGATGCCTCGTTCAGACTGTCGCAGCACTATCCTACTTGACCGAGACAGCGAATAATAATGCCGTCTGGCAACGTATTGAAGTGTTCCGTCTAAACCGAGCAGTTGGGTGAGTGCACAGGCGCGCCAGACTTCCAGCCTGTAAACGAGGCATAAGAGGGAAAACTTGGGCGACACAAGTATCAACAAAGTATTCGCGACTAACAAGCGTCGACTGCAGCGCTCGATATGGCTAAGTTTTTAAAAACTAGTCGCGATTACATAGATAAGACGACGAAGTTCGTTCAAAGATTTTATGCGAATACAATACTTAATATCTTTATTGAAAAAAATATTACTCTTTATTATAAATATTTACCATGACACCAAATAAAACGAGAATAACGAATGCTTACCGTACACGTTTTATCAATCACACGATTATTTTAAGACATCAAAAGATTCGTCGAAAATTCTCAACCAACTAGCCACTGCCATTAATTGAACTGTACGTAATATAATCACATCGTTAGTCGGTAAAATGCTGTGTGCACGTGAAGGCGCGAAATATAGCTGCCGAGTAAGAACAAAAAGGAAGTAAGGAAGCCCGCGCGGGGCTTTTTACTGAGTGTGAACTCCGATATCCGTCTAGAAAACGAATTCAAATCCCCACATAAGAGCTCGGGAATACTTTTAATCTTTTACCGTTCGCCCCGAAGAAGGAATAGACACATTAAATCACGTACACCGAGAAAATAACTATTGTCAAGTTAAATGAAGTATTTTAATGGAATACTTGGGTTTTATGTTAATTATTTTAAATGTACAGAGACACAGTGAAATCTAAATTTATGCGTGTTTATTGCGTATGCTGTAAACTTAGTATGATTGTTATGAAAAACCATAGCGGTTATGTTTTTGAATACTTCTAATATATAAATAATCAGCCAAGCGCGAGTCAGTTTCGCGCATGGGGGTTCCGTACCTTTTCTTACTGTAAATAATTAAATTGAGACAATTTTCCAACTACCAACATAAGTTGGTTTTGCATATTTGTATGAATTACAAAGTTATGTTTTTAGTTTTTGAAAAAGTGCTATATCTTAAAAACTATGAACCGTATATTATTGAAACCAATTTTAGTTGAAAGTTGTCTTTGGCTGCAACATACGGGCAGAGGGACGAACAGACAGACATGAAGAAACTATAAGGGTTCCGTTTTTTGCCATTTAACTACGGAATTCTAAAAAGTGAAATTAACTTTAGTCATAAAGTAGAAGCTAAACTGAAATCGGAACTTCTCTGAATATAACGGTTGATTCTCAGTTAAAACAAATATTTCCAAGTACCCAAATTGTTATCGGATAAACTATCCGCAAAAATAATTATTTGCCAATAACAGCTGCGTTAAAGATATAAGATAGTAAAGTAGATAGACCCATAGTCCGAGAAAGCTACGAGTAGACGGCGGCGTAAGATAAAATCCGTCGAAATTCAAGAAACTGTTAACAATAGCGGACTGTACCGTCTAAAAACGACCGGCTGAGATAAAATATCTCGCATGAGACGACCGTAGTAGCGATGCAACCCGGCTATTTATATCGACGATTTTGCATCGTATTAAAATAGAGCATGTAGCGGACTCTATTGTATCGGCGAGTTAGCGTGGAGTACATGAGCCGTAGCAGTGGCCTTTATAAACAATATTAAGATATTCACAGTCATTACCATCTTGTTAATATTTATGGGCGCAGCTATTCCTAAATCGCGGATATAACGTCTGATACATATTCGATATTCATTGTGCTTGACATAACACGGGCATGACCGGTTTGTTTCAAATGTTAATGATGAGATATGATGTGAATAAAAATATGAATTGTTTTTACTTAGCAGGTAAAAATGGTAATGTTATTGCGAGTAATGGTCGCGGTTCGATTAGAACCCATTCATACATTTTAACATATAATTATAGGTACAATATACAGATAATATTTGACTTTATAGTGGTAAAATAGAAATTAACAAATTGAAATATATTTACCTAAAAATGTCATAGAAAATAAAATATAGGGATCTGTAATTTTACATAATTTAATTTATTATTGGCAACTTTTAATCGTCGTCTACTTATTATTGTCCCACTGTTGGGCATGGGTCTTCTCTCGGAATGAGAGTGTTTTAGGCTATAGTCCACCGCGCTGGCCAAGTGCGAATTGGTGGACAACTTTTAATACGAATTATCAATTAAATTATTATTTAATTATAACTAGTACCCGTATTAAATACAGATGTTTAATAAAGAAATTTAAATATATAACAAATTAATTAAAGTAATAAATTCATGTTTCTTAACACTTTACAGGATTCGGTTATGCCTTTATTATTTCATTCATATAATGTTAATAATAAGCACATAATAGAACACGTTTGTTTCATCACGACTTTCACTAATCAATCCGATAACATTTTTCAATGCACTAATCCCCGAATAGATCAGGTGGTAGGAGACTCGGTTCAAACCTAAATATTTGATCGAGGCGAATCTATAAATGTAGCTCGTGCCTCGTCCGTCAGTATTGGCAAGTGGCGAGGGCATCTCGCTCCGAGGCGGACGACACCGCTGCATTCTGGGCCGATTGGCCAACTGTTACTGGCTGTTGAGATTTATTAAATCGTGCACATGTGACATTTACTATAGGGTGCAGCCCATTATTAACCCACTGCTGGGCACGGGTCTTTCTCAGAATAAGAGAGTCTTAGGCCATAGTCCACCGCGCTGGCCAACTGCGAATTGGTGGACTTCACACACCTCCGAGAACGTTTTTTTTAAGAACTCTCGGGTGTGTAGATTTCCTCACGATGTTTTCCTTCACCGAAAAGCAGGGATAATTAATTTCTAATACGCACGTAAATTAGTGGTGCGTGTCTGGTTTTGAACCTCCGACCTCCCCATTGAGAGTGAAATTTTAAACCATTAGGCTATCACTGCTCTATAATATTATATTTTAATATATATAATATAATAATATAGATCAGATATAATATTATTACTATTTACTGTAGTAAACTCGAAAGCTTTGAGGGATGGATGTTTGTTACTCAATCACTGGCGAAGCATTGGCGACTTTCTGTCAGTGCCGGATTAACCACGTAGCAAGAGTAGCAATTGCTACAGAGCCCGCAAGTAGACGGGCCCCGCGGCCCAAACGGTATTTATATTTTAGTATCTTAGCTAACCTAAAAATCCTAAACTGAAAGATGATTTAGAAAGTAGATATAGAAAGTGACATCTCTAAATTTTCCCAGATATAATCCAGAAAAGTTAACTAGTATCAGTTTTGTTTTATTTAATACCCTTACTTAAGGCAAACTTTGGGGGCCTCCTGTCAGAATTTGCCACAGGCCCCGCGCTGGCTTAATATGGCACTGCTTTCTGTTGTTTCAAATATTTAAAGGCGACGATGACTGCCCATCTACAGGTAGCCGTCTGCTTTAATTCTCTACTAATGAGAATAAAAAAGCACACTAGAACCTTTCAAAGGATCTGGATAAAATTAGGCTCATGGACAGATCTTTTAGAGTAGTGCATAGATTTATTTGTATCTCGAAGAAATATACAGTTTCCGTGTAACAAATTTGGTTTTATCTTTTGGTCTACGAGTAAAATGAATGCGATGTTTGCAATTTGCAAAGTACTGAGATTGAGTATGGTATTCAAGTGTCACGAGACACTGTTTCATCTGTTGAATAAAGTATAAAAAAAATAGTTCATACTCAAAAGACAATTTTCATTTTCTCGGTTTATACGATTTAAAGGGGCCTTGATTTCTCTCAACAAAGCGAGCCGAGTCTAGACCGTCACATTCGCTATATAACTGCATACATATTACGATCTCGAGCGGCGTCTTCCACCGGATGAAATAGAAAAACAAATATCTAAAACGCGAACAATGTAACTGAAGATAAAAAGAAATGCAGTTCAAACCGCAGCGTCGGCTCCAAGATCGTGCCTGAGCGAAAGTTGCAATCGGTTCAAATCAGATGCAAGAGAAAACTAGGGTTGCCAAACATTTTACCACAATAGGAAAGTACAAAAGTAGCATGCAGCCTATCTTGCAGTGAAAGTTGCATAGTGGACATCTGTAATTCATTTCTGATAGGATTGGAATCCTGGAAAATCGCATCCTTGACTACAAATTCGTTGATATCGGCAAGGTCTAGCTTAAATGCATCCGTATCTTGACAAATATTGACGAAACGGATACTTGTAAACCACACTTTATAAGATATAAATTATTAACATTAACATCTATTTATATATTTGAGGCATGTAAGTTTATATTAAAATTTCCGCACTTTTTCACCACCCACGATGAACAACCACGGCGATACCTAGGTCGCCATAAAAACCTTTTGACAGTTCCCACCTCAAAGCTTAAGCTATATCGGTCCGGGCCATATGCCATGTGTGTATTTTTTTTTAGTAGCTTACCGGACGAAATAAAACGCATAAAAAATGACACAATCTTTTTGCCAACTTTAGAACAGTACCTTATAAAAGAGTGCTTCTACGATTTAAAGGAGTACTTCGAAAAATAAATCAATTAACTATATATAAAAAAGATCGGTGTGCTCCTATTAAATTGCTATACCCTAGCAGGGTTCATACTATGTGTATAGTAACTCTAAACAATATTTACCACCTAATTATAACATTCACTGTGTATGTGTATGTATGCAATAAAGTATTGAGTATTGAGTATAACGCCTTCTTATATTTTCACCACGTTACCAAACGTGTCAAAGAAGAATGCAAGAGCGAGTAACACTTGTTGTTCACTTATACTGCTGAAAATAATACTTGTATATGAGTGAGTACGTGAAAATATTTTACTTTAAGGCGCAGAATTTTTCCGAAAGTCTTTTTTATTTTGAGTATAAGAAAGCATATGATTGTTTCTCTTTTTGGAGGTTTCCCATACACATTTTTTCGGAGTGTATATAATGTTTTATAGTACAAAATACTAAATAGATATATGCTAATATTTTCAAAAAGAATATTGAAAACCCTACAGAAAACCTAAGGTAGATACGGTGGGTACTCGATGCGAGCGGTCGTTACGAGCGCACCGCTCGCGCGGACAATTAGCGTCCGATATAAATGTCACGCGACTGTCGCCTTGAACGCCCCTTCGACGCCTCAAGTCGTCTAACACATAGTTCAGATGGAAATCTTTATCTTAACTATTCGAGTCTTTTATAAATTTTCACTTCTAGTGAAAAATCGTATAAGTCTGATTTACGCAGACAATTAGTGTCAATTATTGTCGCATTCAACACCCTTTTAACGTCTCAAGACGTCTAACGCATAGTTCAGATGGAACTTTTATCTAACTATTGAAGTTGTTTATAACTTTGCGCTGTTATGGAAAACGTATAGAAGTATGATTATTCGCGCGTACAATTAACGTCGCGTATCTTGCGACTGCCGCCTTGAACGGCCCATCGACGCCTCAAGTCGTCTAATGCATTGTAAAGATGGAATTTTTTATCTGAACTATTTTGGTCTCTTATAATTCTGTGTCCTAGTGATTTTATCCGATTGAATTAGCTAACGAGCATGCAGTGCACATGTGCAGTGTAACATGGGTTATATCTAAAGTCAATCACAACTGTGTTGCTACTCCCGAGAACGAAGACGATCGTCTCATATAAAAGTGTGACGGCAACCACCGAAACGCATGTCTGATGGACATGCGTTTCGGCGGAAACGCAGCCAAACGAACTGGCTAATATAAATTCGACGCGACCATCTTAGTTCTCATTACTGGCAATGCATCTGTATTTGATTTCAGATCGAATTCCTGATCCATGTAAAGTTACAGATTTGGCCCCCTATTATTGGGTATATTTTGTGGATTGCATGCTCGTTTGTTACTTCAATTTTATAGAAAAAAGGATGGCAGAATATAGGCTATTCGACTAAACTATACCTCTTAACAGAACAACATGCTCGTTTTAGGTTAATACGTAACGAATCGTTTTCCTTTTTAGTTAAAAAAAACTGCAATACGTTGTTTAATTTGTGATTAATTATCAATACGTCCTTTATTGCGCTTAAAATCCCAAATCTGAAGATCATAAAGTAACGGTACCAAGAAAGCAATCGGCAGTAAATATTTATCTTATCTCGCTGTCATTATTACGCATTTGCAACGTAATAATGTTGCATAACCACATCTTACAAATCATGAATCGACATATAGCATCGAGTTGACATCGCATTTAACTTGCATAGGGGGTGCCTTCTTAAGCACTGTCGACAATTCTCCATTACCGATGTATCGTAAACTTTTATTTGAATCCTTAATCGCCACAAATTGGTAGTGAAACGACCGCAATAAACATTGTAAGATGCTAATAAAATCATCAAGCAAGCAGCGAGTCGACGTCGGCGTCGCATACAAATTCGCGAGGAAGTGCCCGTACTCAGAAACCATTCCGGATAAATGCACATCGTGAATGCAACCAAATAAATACAACAATAACGGGAACATTACTCCTTTTGAAACGGCTGCACGACTCAATTGTCGTGTGACTGCCGCTGAGTTATTTCTGACCGACTCCATCCCGTTTCGGCGCCATTACCGTACGCCGCATACGGTATAAATAAAGCTAGTAAGCGGACAAGTGCAAATAAATGCACAAAGGAGGCGACGTATTGAGTTTCACATCAATTTTTATGGGTCACCGGAGTCGAATAGTACGAGCTCGGTAAGTTCGTTTTGAGTTATATTTAAAAACGGTTCCGCAGCAGATACTCTATTATCATATTGATATGAAGAACTGTCTTATTGGGAAGACAGATTTGCATCATTTTTGATTCATTTTGTCTTTTTCCTAACTCGGCAAATGATTTAAGTTAATACTATTAATTAATTCAACCGTTTATTATTTAATTTCGAACGTTAGTCGATTTGTTTTTATGTACAACTACTTCCCGTGACTTGCGAAACTATAGTATAAGAATTAAAATGGTTTCATGTTATAGTTATATTGCAACCATGCCTAGTATGTACGGAATTCAACGTTGTGACGCCATTTATAAATCTCGATCACCCAATTCCACAAGTGTTATATGATTAAGAATAAAAACAATGTTTCTATGCTCGTTGCGGGAATTTATTACAACTTCTCACGAATATGAAACTCTTGAACCAAAGTTGTAGCTTCTGAAATTCTATGTATTCCCAACAGAGTAAGTATTAAGCCTCGCACCATGACAAAGAATTACATAGAATTATTTTTGACCTACCCACGCCCGACGTTTAGTGTATAATCATCATGATTTTAATAAAAAACTAGGTTTTCCTCGCATGGCCGTAGTAATTTAGGGAAATATTTAATTTATTCTAATAACCCTTTCACATTTATGTAATGGTAGCAAATACACATACTCAAATTAATAAACATACGTGGTTACTTAGGACACTGATATATGTAAAATGAGTCAAATCTGTTTTTATTATAGAAGTAGCTGAAGAACATGTATTCTATCGGATAGCAAGTGGCCACCTTCGCTTAAAGACATTGATAAATTATTTTCAAATAGAACTACAATCCTACTTGAGGTCACTAATGGATTGCTATTAGTGACCTCAAGTAGGATTGTAGTTCTATTTAAAAAATAATTTATCAATGTCTATATGTGCTATCCCAAAGGACGTAGAACTCATATAAGTATGCCTTTCTTACTACACTATTTAAACTAGAACACGGCAGTGCTTAATACAGTTGTTATTAAGCACGAATGGATTTGTGATAATTCAGAAGTCAAACGATGATAGTTCCACTTTCATAGTGTCAACTGCAGCAGCAAGATCTTCTAGCATTCGTATATCCCGATTCTTTTACTACAAACTACTATGAAACCACAAATTCTTATTGAAAATATTAAATGAGATTTTAAGTAACACCAAAAACAAAGGAACCACAAATAAGCACGCAATTCTGATTGTGTCAAATCAGCTTCGTTCTTGGCTGGTTAAGTCTATTTCATTTTATAAGGTAAAGCACACCTGTTGGTTCATTTGCGTCGAGTCGCGTATTGAATACTTATGTTCAATCAAAGGTATTGTACACGTCTAGAAGGAACAGTGTGTAACAGGAAAATTATATATAAAAATAATATACGTTTGCTATTGCCATGAAAGTATATGGCTAATTGTGTAGAACTATATATATTGACCTGAGACCATGTTACACCACAATTATTGCAAATAAATATCTCGTCAACCCATTATTATTGTCCCACTGCTGGGTACGGGTCTCCTCTCAGAATGAGAGAGTTTAGGCCATATTCCACCGCGCTGGCCAAGTGCGAATTGGTGGACTTCACACACCTCCGAGAACTTTTTTTTTTTTAAAGAACTCTCGGGTGTGTAGGTTTCCTCACGATGTTTTCCTTCACCGAAAAGCAGTGATAATTATTGTATAATACGCACATAAATCAGTGGTGCGTGCCTGGGTTTGAACCTCGGACCTCCCGATTGAAAGGGCAAGTTTCAACCATTAGGCTATCACTGCTCCTAATAAATATATTCTATTCTATTCTTCCCGTAGTTTGTTATCTATTGTGGAACATAACACTTACACACAGATGCGTAGAATTGTAAATACTCGTACAACAAACTTTAAAACCAATACGGACATAAATTAAAAACTACTTATTTTTCAGACATTTTACCTTGATGAAATAAAATGAAATGTCTTTATTTTGCATAGGCCTACGGAGGTAATTACAAATTGTCAGTTACATATAATTACATATTTTTTACACTACCACCGGATCGGAACACGACCTCAACTGAGAAGATCCGGCAAGTAACTTAGTGGGTTTTTCTTTTTTCTTTGTATATCTTTTTTTATTGCCATATTTTTGGTATTGATTTTAAATCTAAACTGTTCTACACGTATAAAATACGTTCGTGTTTCATATGCAACGCCCTTACTCGATCGTTATGATTAAAGAATGTATTTATACCTTACAAATACTTTTCTTTACGCCTTACATAGCTTGTTTACGTTGGTTACTTTCATTTTCTTATTGCACTATAGAGGTTTTGGTTCAATACGGGATGTTGCGCGCGACTGTACTCTTATGGAAAGATGATTAATTTTTGGCTCTTATTTTTTGAGACATAATCTATACAATTCTTAAAAGTTCTAACATAATTTGGAGGTTACACATCTAGGTTAGGATTGAACTTTAAAGCACTCATTGTTGGTCGTAAGTATGTATTCTCAATACACGTCAAAGTTCTCGACTTTCCTCCCGTGTAATATGCTACCACAGATTGTTCAAACAATTGTCAAAAATAATTGACACAAAGGCTTAAAGAAGACTCATCTGTAAATGACATCCATATTTTCACGCCAAGCTCGTCCAAAACGTACATATGTACGTAAATTTAAATTAAATATTTCAGAGTAAAACCTATGTTTCAGTACATTACTTTGTAGGTAACAGACGTTTAGACAAAAGGTTGAAAGCTTTGAAGCTTCGAAAATAGGATACTCTTTTTTAACATCAGACAACTCCATTTCAGAAAATGCCATTTATTTCGGAATAACGGACGTACACTTTTATTAAACACCTCTACATCCAGATACTAAATCATCTGCAAACCTATATACCGAAGGTCTTTCATGCGTCATACATGATGAGGCGACTATGGACCTTCCAACGTTCAAGACGTGCGACCTAATTGAAAAAACGTTTCAGAATCATCATTGATTCGGTGCAGGTGATCAAATTACGTAGCACCCACCGTGCATTGCACCGGCTAGCACTGCGTCGCACGAGGATGTGAATCTACCAATCGTACACCTACAATCGACCGAAAGGAAATCATTTGGCTATTATACGGGACGGAACCGAGACGACTCCATTGTGATGACAGCGATCAGGAAATCTTGAGTTATCCTATTGCAATGTAAGCTGTGACGTTGAACGTCAATTTTTTACAATAATGTTAGGGGGTTCTCAGGATCATATAGTACAAACCGTATTGGTTAGAAATGCTTATCTGATATCTAATTAAGAGAAAAATGATATGACACGGCATGAAAACCCAAGAAAA
>OX453070.1:15074979-15183486 GCA_949699795.1 Spicauda simplicius | reverse complement strand
GGGGTTCCGGGACCAGAATATGGCTACGGTATCCTCTGCCTGTCGTAAAAGAGTAAGAGTGGGAGCTCGGACCGTTCAGCCAAGTGACCCCGCGAAGGACGATGGCATGTGTGGCTGCATGCCGTCGTAAACACCGAGAGGCACGGTGAGCATGAATCGTTCACCGGGGAAGGGCCTAAAAGGGGCACTGCGCTCGGAGGACTCCGGCTGTGTTTTTCAGCGCCGAGGACGGCCACCGAGGGGGGTATTAGTGAGGTAAAAATCCCACATAACCCGCCGTTGCTCCCACGGCGGCGGGTACCTTTTGAAGTTTTCCCCCTCGATAACAAAAAAAGGTATGTTTGTATTATCATAGTATTCATTCCAAAATACAGTAGCATCAACATTACAGCTATTAAAGAAATACAGGCGGTCCATGTGGACCTACAAAAACGTCCACCGCATTGGGTTTACATTACCTGATATTAATATAAAATATTACTTTGTAATAAGTATGTAGACAACTAGAGGGCATAATTGCAGTTCTGGTATAAATCGGCGGAACATTATTGAAACGTTCGTATCGGAACATTTTTACGTTGCAAACTCTACTTTTTCTCGTTAATCTGCTCAATCTCGCCAATCAGGGGTTTATTGTTCTCGAACTACCGCTACCGATTGGAATACATCGCTATTCTATTGTTCTCGTAATTTAAACGGTTGAATTATGTTAACGATGTTCTCTACGATGTACGACGGATTGGACATCAGTATAGGAATGCTTTTATTTTTATCTTGTTACGTTCGTCGGATCGTTTAATGTGAAACGAGTTGAGCGACGAAATGTTATCGGAAGGGAAATGGAGGACAGCGGGTGAAATTAATTGTTCTAGAAATTTTTCAGTACAAAACCATCGACACTTCCGACTCCCATATATTTAGATGGACAAGCATGTCGATATTTGACAAGAGGTCGAACTTAGTAGATTCATTTGAGCCCCTCACACAAGTGGTCTGGAATTGTAATCAAAGAAATATGCCTGTAATTTTTCGAAACAATACGCACATTGTTTCGAAAATACACATAAAATCTTTAATGTATTATAGGTGCACATTAAGAATTGATTGGCGCGAGAGATACTTAAATAAAAGACGACATTTTAACTACAACAGATCAAGTCCAACCCCGCATCTTTTCTTAGAATAGCATCACCAATTTTGAACAGGATAAATGGCGGCTAAACATTAGCTTACTATTTATAAAATTGACATTAGATTCATTTCCAGCACATATTTTTGATTAACGAGCTTCGTATTTTCGATGCGGATGTCCTGTGTCACCGTAAGAGAAGTCGTCAATCAGTGAGTGACTGTCCTTTTAAAATTGGCCCAAAGCCCTCGGAATCAAGTTATTATGAGTCCACAGATACATATTATTTTAACTTTTACTTCCCACACCTGGAAGAGACTTGGAGTATTATGTGTACCTACTCAAACCAAACGAATTGATGGAAGGTGGTAAGGTTTTTTAACTCTCTAGTGCGATTTTTTTAAAAAGACTACGAGGCCTATAACAAGAATCACAAACAATACGCGAGACCGACGGATTAACAAGTCCTTCGACTCATAGAAGCGGAAATGAAAAGCGGACATCTTGCCTACGAACACACTGACTTTGCTTGGTTATCTGTAACTATTCAAGTTATACTTGCTTCTAAAATTATCTTAACATACATACTAGAAAGTTGTAGAACACTGTATCATCTGCAAGCGCTCCGTTCAATGCACAACATTTGTCCTATAAACGTGAAAGTTTATCGCAGTCTCAAATCAATCGACGTACCCACACAACACAACCCACATCGGCCAACTCTGAACAACTCACCCAGTAAACTACCGTGTGACATTGGCTGAATGTATTCAAAACATCGACGGCACGGTACGCAGAGTACGGTGCACGGTCAAAGCGGGCCTTTCAATAAGCATCAGGAATGTTGGGGATAGTATCGGGCGTTTATTGCTCGGTTTATTGGAAAACAGACTTCCGCGTTCCTTGCCATGCATACACCGTTACACATTAGCATAACGCCCGCGACCCTGCCCCCCGGCTTGTTTAGTGTTCGAGTTATTGGCTTTATACGTCGCATTACATTTTTGCGGTCGCGGATACGGTTGGCTCGATCGATTTAGTACTTCCAATGAAATCAACTGGATCGCATGTTTCTAATTAAGATTGTTCGCATTTATCTGATACGGCGTTTGTTCAATACGCGCAAGAAGATTATTTCTCAAAGATATTTTCTCTCAAGCGCTAAATTCTATTCATTTTTCACCAAAGTTGATACCTTCTTTTAAATTTGAGTGAGAAACAAAAATACATAGAAAGTAAAAACCTTTTAGTACCCACAGTGCTTAACAATAAATTATCTCAACAGACAGATAGACCGATAGATTAAACTCACGTAATCCATTTTTCAATTAGGAACAGAAACAGAAAACTCATAATCTGCTACAAAATAGATAAACGTATCACGTAAAATTCCCCCGATCATTACGAAATTAGGTGTAAAATCGTGGGGGTGTTTATCTCGGCGGTATATTATAGTAAATTTGCGGAGGTCCTCGGTACGTGAGGCCGATGAATAAATGAATAATGGCGGTCGGAGAAGCGAGCTCGCGGCATACCAATTTATCCTCGAGATGCTAATAATGTGACTCTCGCATTTTTCACCAACACCGCCTCGCCTCGGATATCCTTCTTCATCGACACCTGATGTCGGAGTTCTCAGCCACTAGAAAATTAATAGACTCAGCGGGCTAACAGAAAAAGAAAATAGGAATGGATCTCTTGAATATAAATGTCTCAATAGTTTCAAAGTACTTGAATTTTCTAGGACGTTAGCATATTAAAGTATTTCTTTATAAAGATACTTATTTTTTATATGCTGCTATTCTGCAGTATAATTTTAGATGTGTACTTTACCTTTGTGTAATCAATACTCGAGTTTGTAAGGTCCATTGAGTAAAAATTAACCAGTAAAATATATTTAAAAACATTATAATCGTCAAGTTAGTTTATAATAAACCAACCACTGCGCAAACTTGGTTTAAGCATAATTTAATGTTCAAAAATCGCAGTAGACTGAAATGAACACAGGAGAGGACCTCTTTATAATCCAATAAGAGGTCGGTCGGCACGCGGCCCTAGATTCCTATTCCATTAGGTGTCATCGCGGCGCGCAATTTGCAAATGAAAACAACTTATTGAAATTCTTTGCCCAGACACGTCGAGCGCACTGCGCTCGGAGAGGTCTCGTCGATTATTCCAGATGGCAGAGGGTACATATAACCCGTTAATTGATTGCATAAATACTGCTCCAAATTGGTTTTTAGATCGTTTACGTAATCCTAAGAGGCCTAGTAGAGCGGATGGTATTAATAACTAAATGTCCTCCTTACTGAACAAATCTGCTTCATAAAGAGCGGCTTACGTTCAAGAAAAGCGGCACCGGCAGTGTCCGTAGCGTAATCCGGCAAGCAGGAGGCGCCAGGGATTCACCGAGTACATCAAACAGTGTATGCAAAGACGCATAAAACGGAACCACCGGTCTAATCATGCACGGTATTTTGCATAAATTACGACGCTACAGCAATTGAGTTGGATTTCTGAAAAATAAAACGGGCGTAAAATAAGCCGCCGTGGCCGAATGCAAATAACACCATTATATGGTAATGCGACGTGCGTAATCCCCACCGTATGTTTCGAACTCGTACATGACTTCCCGAATACGCATTCCTAAAATAGCCGCCGAACTTTCTTTGGCGTTTCGATTTAATATCCTCGCCAAAAATGTATTTGGCGTGTGCCGTTTCACTGACCTTACGAGAATATCTATTTACCTGCCGTTGGCAACCAGAGATTTTTTTACTCAAATTTGTGGTTAATTCGTGTAAACCTTTTCATTCCCACTTTTATACAATTCGATAGTACGGATGTGAATTTTTGCATGGCTAAATGCGATTAAACCCAATACGGCAGCGGCATAGAAAGTTGATTTGACGCTACGCGGAACTCTCTACGTTAGCGAATGTTCAGTACTGACAAAGTATTTAAGGTGACACTTAATTAGCGTAATTTTATAACAGTATTGAATATTTATGACTGATGGATTGGTATTCGCCAATTATAAAATATCGAATGTCATTATTCAAATCAAAACCGTAGGCGTCTAGACGACGGCGTACGTAACAGACCGCAGCCGGGCCCAACGTTTCACAATCACTTTGATGTAGTGCTCGACCGCCGAACGATTTCTACCGTCAGCCCTTGCAAGAGACATTACGACTCGATCCGCTCGCGATAAACGCAATCCCCTCGCGCCGCCAAAGGGTTTTGGTTGTGAGTCGCGCTAAAACAAAGTGCCCGCAATACTCTAGTAAACAATTTTAACAAGTGCTCGATCCCGTTGAGCGGACTCTTAGCGGAATTAACAAAACCTCAACATAACATTATCGTTTCTTTTATTTCCCCTCGTTACTTTAACTAACGTTTAGTGTTTTTATGCTGACGAAAGAATGTATCCTAACGTGTCGAAGCGGCGGTATAGGCGCGAGCGTTTCCTATGGAGGGAGCGGCGCGGCGGGGCGCAATTACCCGGAATATAACCCCCATAAAATGAGAGCGATTATACCGTTACACGTTTAGTATCGAACATTGGGTGTACTTGAAAACCCTCGGTGGAAAATACCGTGCATGCGCCGAAGATACCTAGTTAGCAGTCGTAAAACAGTTATAATAGGCGCAGTGCGGAAACACTGCTTTATGGGGGTCCATGGAACACGTAACATGCGCACTGAATCGATTATCGTATAGTTATTCCGGCATTCGGGACGGGTCACGGAACAAAAATAATTTATAGATCATAAAATGTGGAACGTAACAGACAACGATACTTTTTATGTAAATTTAACAGAAGTAATAAAAGCTTACGTAGATCACTTACTGAGTGGTCACTACTTGTTGCCTTGAGGTCCATAATAGATACAAAAAAGTGTCTACAATTTAGATCAAAGAGGCATTGCTGCTCATGGGGTTAAAGTTTGGAGGTTCTACTAGAACCGGTGTAGTTCGACCGGGGGAAGTACCACCGCCATACCTATTTCTAGCTTGAAGCATTTCTTGCGTTTCGATGGCAGCGTGTGGTTGCCGGCACACTTTCACACGAGCCGACCATCATAGTCCTCGGAAGTAGCAACGTGTCTGTGATTGACTTCAGGTGGAACCCATGTTCTGTATGAAGTTGATTACAGACGTCCACGGGCGACAGTGACCACTTACCGCTCGTTTGCTACTTCAGTTAGATAAAAAAAAAGTTGGTACGCTTGCTACCAATGTAGATCACAGAGGGCACTGCTGCTCATGTGGATAAATTTGAAATGCGGTGGTAACGCCTCAGATTAACCATGAAGAGTTAGAACTCTTAATGTATATCTCCCAAATCAGAACGTAACACTACTGGCATAGTATAACGCATGACTATAAGGCAAAACACATCCATCATTTACAAATCATAAAAAAGTTATACTAAGTTTATCTTTTAACTGGTTTTATCTTTCAGGGACATTATTCTTACAAAACTGTTGTTCTTGCGCTGCACCTTGGATACCGAGATCATTATACAACCCAAGCGGCAAAGTTTCATAGTGTGTACATCATAAAACGACTTGTAGTAAGAGAGATCAATAATAATTAAGTACTGGCTGACAGTTTTATTCTATCCGGCAAAACGAATAGTTGCGTTATTACTACTAGAGTTTCGAAATGTCATTAAACAATCTGTCAACGAGAAGATACACAGAGTTTTACGAGTGTTGTGGCATAGTAAAGAATTTTCCTAGTATCTAAATTAAAACTACTTAATAATTTGATGTACAAAAGACTACCATTTATGAGTATTCTAAAACATACTAGCTTATAACCCAGCTTCGCCCGCGTTAAAAAAAAACGATGTATCGTAAAAAGTATGAACGGTAAAAAGTAGCCTATACGTTAATCCAGAGTGTCAGCTAACTCGATACCAAATTTTATGAAAATCGCTCCAGCCGCTTAGACGTGAAAAAGTAACAAACATACACACTCACTCACACATACACACTCACAAACTTTCGCCTTTATAATATTAGTATGATAATATGATATGATGAACGTAAAAATACACCAATTCAATACTGATAGCGTAATTTGAATCCGTAGATGATTTTCAAGTTAAAACGAAATTACTAGACAATGACATCACAACGTTCGGGCGTCGAAACTCTACGTACGGGCGATGCAGACGTTCGGAAATTGCAATCGGAAACCGCGGTAAAAAATATCAATTTGCGTTGAGAGGATTCGATTGTCTGAAGATGAGATGCGTGAAATATAAGAGAGACTAATTTCCTCTGGGATGCGGTTCGTAGTGGGAAAACCCCGTCTGATGTGTGCGTCAGCGCTTCGCTGCCATTAGGTTTAGTTTTTGTTTGCTTATCTCCTGATTACATCGTGCACGGTAAATTAGCTAACGTATTCAATATTTGTATTAAACTTGAATCATTTAAAATCACCTACTAATATTATAGTAATTGCTGGCTGTGCTCGTTATTTAGTGGTGGGACTTCGTTTTCGCAAACCCGGAAACCAGAACGGTTTCCGGGCAGGTAGAGTCAAAGCAGTAACTTTGACCCTACCTATGCAAAACGGTTTGTAGTTTTGTTGATTTTTTTATCTAATTGTAACAGCAAACGAGCATGCATTCCACCTAATGGCAAATGGTCACTGCCGCCCATGGTCACCTGTAATCACCTACATATAGAACATAGGTTCTATCTGAAGTCAATCACATGTGCGTTGCTACTCCCGAGCATTATGATGGTCGCCTCATATCAAAGTGTGCCGGCAACCACACCCTTTCATCGAAACGCAAGAAATGCTTTATGCTAGAAATAGGCGTAGCGGTGGCACTTCCCCGGTCGGGGCCAGAATCAGTGTGGTTCTACCACCTTCAAAATTTTTATTTTTTTTCTATTGGAGAGCGTGACAATGGACTCGATTATGAATAAAATGATAAATAAAAAGACTAATTGATGAATTTAATACTGAACGGATGAACGGCATACGCCGCTTGCATACCCAGTACGATGTTAACGTTAAGCAGTGAATTAGTACTAGTAGGTGCCAATGGTATTAAATCCAGGAGAAGGGAACAGCGTCATCCCGTGAACATCAACTGTCGGCACCAAAATTCACAGTCAAAAGTGATAACAACAGTAAAATTTCCCTTTAAGGAGTAAGTAGCACTATTCTAAAGGCTATTGGTATCAACTTTCACACGGTAACGAAATATTTATATCCAAAGGGACTTCTGTTTTCTAATGAGTGTAAGGAAATTCAAGCACCGTGTCGTCGCATTGCTACCGCGTGCGCTCAAACCACTATGACGGCTTCTGTCGATGGATTTATTTCTCTCCTATCAACAGTGTTACATCTACTATGGATCAACAAATTAACTTAGACTTATGCTCCTGAAATACATAAAGTACCATATATACTTAATGGAATTGTATTATGTTTCATTTTTAATTCAGTGTTACATCGTTTAAGACACATACAGCATCAACATCAGCAATATTAGAATTGCAGTAACGTATGAAATAAAAATGTGTGATATATATTTTTTTGAATAGGTAGACATACAAAATCAAGCGATAAAGGATATTTTTATAATTTAAGTAATGAAAGGTGAGGTGACAATTTCTGCATTGTACAGCTGTCTTTACTCTTAACGGATTTAAGGATTCCTCTTTGTTCTTTTAATATTCGAGGTTAAAATTCTTACAGAGAAAAAAACAAACAACGTTTAATTAACCGCCAACCTTATACAACAACAGAATCAAGGAAGACTAAATGGAGTTAACAGTTAATTACAAGGTTATAATAACGCCTGGCAACCTTGTTGCAACAAGCTTATATTTTCACAAGCTCATATTTTTTGGGTTCCGTGAATTTAATATTAAGGGAATCAAGATGTCCATCAGTCCATCTTTTTACCTACAACCTACAAGAATTACGAAACAAAAAGTCTAGAGACAAGCTAGACCACTTACCGTAATCAAAAGTCAATGTTCTTAGAAACACTTTATGCAAATGCATGCAAAAAATTCCAACCGTCGAAAACAATGTTCGGAATCGGACAAGTTTTCTTGTTAAACTTAAATAAAATTTGACATTTTTGGCGACAATTTTGAACCGACACGAAACTTCGGCAAATTGTCGAATTGTTCACGAAGTTCATGTTGCTTTCGAAATTAATTTCTGGAATTAAATTCGTACGTACCGTAAAACTTCCGTCCAATTATCGTAATTTCATAGTCTCGTGATTACTGCTATTATTGATATAATTCTAGTCTTTAAGAGAAGAGTGTTATATTAAATTTTCTTTCTTGAATGCATCTTGAATTAAAACTCTTAAATCCTGTACATTCGACATTTTGATACAATATTTATTCATGGAGATAATATAGTAGTACATACATAGCCGAACACTCCTTATTTACTCAATGTGGTTTAATGTAAAAAATATAGCATATAATATTGTAATCAATATCTATGGGATATAATATGTTTAGTTTTTTTTCTATAGTATATCATTGCAGACATTTTTTCCGGTATGAGACAGTTGCCTAATGCTTTTCAATTATTGTGCATAATGTTCATTTCCTCACAACCTAAGTCGTTATTTCGGTAAAATGATCGGAAATAATTATTTTTCGAATTATTTTAATACTTATTATTTATCATTTTGTGGTCAAATAAAATATATGAATGACTGATTCAGAAGCAGAGTATATAACAATTATAACATGTATGTGACAATTCCTCAAAAACCTCAAAGTCCTAAATACCCCTAAATATTTAGTCAATAAAATATTACCAAATGACGTTTGTAATAGTTTTTACTAGTAATTAATAATACTGTGACTGTATCCTCGACAGCGCGAGCAAAAAATAATTCAGATAAAGATTAAGATAAATAAGGATAGCGTAGATTATTCTATACTCCATCCATGAGCAGTTTTAACCTTAAATTTTTATACATCCTGTACTCTTCTAGTTACAATAGTTTTACATGACTGCATCAGATAGACCGTAATGTTTTTCGAGCGGACGTATGTATGTCTGCTTGTATGTTCACTCATTACGCACGCGTTACAGCCCAGAAGACCTACAATTTAACAATATTAAACACAACAAACAAACTTAAACTCGTTCCGGTTAATACAATATCTAAATGATTATTTTAAAACTAGATATATTTTGTTTTAATTGTCGTTTACAAAAACCCAGACTGACGTGTCCTTTCGAATTACCTAAGCATATGGCATTAGGGTTTCCGCGAACCGATTAACATGTGGCCTTCAAATTTCTAGACCTACAATCGGGTTTACTACTTGGACTGCCGATTTATCAAAGTCATATACACAAGGAATACATCTATTGACATTAAAATTCAAATATGCTATAAATAATTCAAAGACTTACAAAGTTACTTGGTATTTTCATACTGTTAAACGCCTTTTTGTCGACAAACGCACTGTGTAGACAGGCAACACGATCAAAATTATACTATGGCCTATAAATAAACAAGATAATTTCAAAAGTCCGTCTGGGCCGTCTCAAACCATACCATAGTGTGTTCACTTCCATCCATCTGGCAGGACACCTGCCTTACCCCTCCTCCCGCCATCCACCGACGCGAACCGTATCGTGTGTCGGTGGAACGTCGCCATTTTAATGTAACACTAATTGTGCCAATGAGGAAAAGTAATACGGGCTTTTTTAGCGTTCCGTATGAGACGTAAGGATCAAAACGGAACCCTATTACTATGATCCGCTGTCTGTCAGGCTGTATCTCATGAACAGTGATGGCTAGACATGATATTTTTACAGATGATTTTTTTATGTTGCTGCTATAAACAAAAATACTATAAACAGAATAAAATTAATATTTAATTCTCATACAGCAATCTAAACACGCAGCAGCGTGTTGCCAAATTATAACTCCCATACAACAAACGTGATTTATTGCCGTTTTTTTTAGATAAAGATACGGAACCCTTCATGCACCAGTCCGACTCGCACTTGGCCGGTTTTTTCGTAAGTCACGCGAGCACACACTCCGCGTGACAAGTGAGGGCAATTTGGGTTCAGAGTGTTTGTTCGGCGGACGCGCGCGCACTTAGCGGCGTCTCGCTCTCGAACCGAACTTTGTGAGTGTGGTTGATCTTTTTTTATCGAGGATATTAGGCACCCTTATAAAGAGCTCTGCTCGACTTGAAATTGTTGTATCGATGTTTGATTAGAATTTAGATAGGTACATTGAATTTCTCTTTTTTTTAACTGGACGATAAAACGTCTACGAAATGTTTTCTATCGCGATTAATAGCTAGTGATAACTGTTTTCAAATAATTTTAATTTTAACCGTGAACTAATTAGTTTCAAATTACTTTTTTCTTATTCATTATTACGACACACATTTCCAAATGAAAATATCAAGTATTCTATAACTGTCTTCGGGAAAAAATATGTACGGCGCGAAGCCTCAGTACATGACACTTGAAATCCGATACCCACCATGATGGTTTCAGGGCACACAGTAAACATATGTGGAGGGATATGGCGAAATATTAGTATAACATGTCAACTGTTAGAAGCGGAACCCTTCTGGACGGATGACGGTATTGTGTGTCACACTGTAAACAGTATTCGACTATGTGAAAGCCCATTTTACTATAATTTGAAGATAATATATCTTGATATTTCATTTAGTCTGTAGTGACTCTGTTCTTTATTATTTATCCTTTTATTTTATACATCCTGTATTCACCAACAATTAAAGCAACTAATATTGAATCACTGATATAACTTCGAAAATCAAAGGTATTTTTGGAACTCGACGTCTTTAGCTAGAAGCAGCTATTTAAACTGTTACCTCCCATGGCTCTATCCTATTAATGATCTATTCCTCTTTAACACCGTAAAATTTGCATATTTTTATATTAATATGACCGAGTTCCTACATAAGGTTACATAATAAGCAGACTGCAAGCATACAAACAACTCAACATCCTCTAAAGTAACGCAACGTCATGTCCATTTGCGTACAGTGCCGTCAGCACTAAACAGAATTGGTTCCCACCGCGCGTCCATTCTTCCAGCGTTTCATGTGTTTTTGATTAAATTATTACGCCTTGTATTCTGATATATTTGTGCAGATCTGTGCACTCTCTGACTGCACGCAACAGTTCGACTGCAAATATGATCGTAGCTCGTGGAATAGACTGCGGTCTAACTTCGCTTGCATAACGACATTGTAAAATGTTTCCTATAACTTAGGAAAATGTAGGAAAAGAAAGAAAATTAAGATTACGATTCGTGCGCTTCTGACAAAAACTCAAGCATTCTACATTTTTCCCATAAGATATGTAAATATTTTGAACTGCTCAGCGACACGATATTGTTCGCCAATAATACACCATTATGAAGTGTTAAGAAATATACTACAGTATTTTTAACATTAGATTACAAAAAGTTAACCAAGGTTACAAATCTTTGTGATTCTATCGCCACAGCAAAACCGTCACTCAAAATTCTGCTAAATAACAGTAAATTACAGAGACTCTATTCTGATTTGTCTGAGATCGACTTCAAGGTATCGTAGACGTAGACGTTTCTAGAGTTCTTGAACGGCTTTATAACAACTGGAAGAAGGTTTCCTTTGGGACTTCAATAGTCGAGTCGATCACTTATCATGTAAGTACTGCGAAAAGCACAGCGTAAATCAAGTGGCAACTTCTAAGTAATAGAAATACGGAAATGGAATGGGTTTTCATAGAAGCGCATTAATGTCAATATTTGATATGGCAAAATAATGGTGCAATACTGGTCTAGGTGCCGACACTCCGCCGCGACAGAATCAACACAACTAAATTATCTTAATCGTTGTGTAACAAACGTTCTTATTGTTGTACGATTGTGCAACATTGTATGATTGTATTGTATGTATTAAAAAGTATCAAGTCTCATCGAAGCAATTAAAAAAACGTATTTGTGAAGTATCGAAGATTGATCCATACCGTATTATTTGTTAACGATAACTAGTGTTTTTTTTACGTTATATATAAGTACTGGTTATGATTACGAAGTAGCTCAAAACATATTTAGCCATAGTAATTGTTTGAACACATAAAAGTTTTACAAAAATTTAACCTTAACGTTAAATATAAGCGTAATATATGAAGTACTTGCAATTAGTATAACTAGTTACAAGTGTTTATTTGGTAACAGCACTACCAAATAAACAATTATTTGTTTAACAAAATCCTTAACATATCCGACTCGTACGTACTACAGTAAATAGGGATTTGCAGCGAACTAAGTATCTACTTACTCTCGTGATTACGATGGAGGTAGTTTTCACATCGCTAGAGTGTGGAAGCGTGTTTTAATTTTCTAAATCTTGGGTACAGGGTTTATCACTTAGACTAAAAGAATAGCGGAAAGGATAATACCTACAAAACAATACCAAAGCTCCTAATACTATGCTTGTTATTCTAGATTATTTTTATTGTTATTACCGTATTCCTAAAGCAAGTAAAGTAAAAATGCAGGTTATTTAGATTACATTATGCCATTAATAGCTTAATAATTTAATTTAGTGTTTAAATATAGGATATTTTCGTTGTAGGTAAGTACACGTTAAATAAAAGACTCTAAAATAGAGTATTATACAATGTTATGCCCGATGACCTAATTAAAATACTTTCAGTTCCTCTCACCTACTTATCTGTCACGTACTTATTAGGGTCATGAGTTATGGTCCACAACAGAGAAAGACGTAGACACATTTTGTTATGGGGTTAACTTGTTGTTAGAGATAGCGCGCACTGGTGATTTTTGACACCGTGATTGTTGCGTCAATGTATACATGTACATTACCCTTAATGAAGGTGCGCACATTTGGATGCGTGACAATCAGGTGGCTTTTTGTCCGCGGAGGACGGCAACCTAACGTACATGGTGACAGTGACGCAACACCAACAGTCACGGTGATAAAAATCACTAGTGCCCCCTATCTCTTACTAGAAGAATACCGAAAATTACATGTTTCATTTGTTTTTCCCACATATATTTTAACCTGCAAACTAACCATATTCTAACTGTTATAAACGTATTTATTGAGCCAATAATAATTAATGTTTTCAAAAACGTCCAGGATTAAAACGCTCCAGTTGCGATTCAATTATTGTCGTAACAAAGTCTTATGTAAAATACTACTGCAAATGAAAAAGCAACGCGGAATATTTCTAAGAAAATTTAATCTTATATAGTTTTCTTATATCCAATATTTTTGTAAGAACAATTTATATACATATCAAAACGTAAAGCAAGAAAGTCTGATATGTATTGAAAAATAGTGCGCACGGAGTGCGTGATTTCGCATAGCTAAAATTCATATAGAGCAGAAGTGCTGATAAGTGAATGTATATTTAAATTATATAAAATAAAACAATAAATGTACACATTGCTGACAATGTAAAACACGTAATTTAAACAATGTCAGACATATATGCAGCTCAGTCAATTAAGCCTCATTTTCACTGTAATAAGTGTTTAAAAATACCTCGAATATTAAAGCTCAGGTGAGAAATACCCGTGAAGCTTTGTTGAAGATAAAAACAATTTTCGAATTATGAATTTTATATAAATGATTTTTATTAAGGTCGAATTTTGTTCCCTGCCGCAGACAACTAAAGTTGCATAAACAGCTCATCCTTCGAGTATGTTAAATATTTTTTTAATATTTCAGTTCTTGAAAGTATTACTTATACTACTTAAGCATTAGGGTGCTTTATCACGAAAATATATATGGGCAATTTATACAAACATTTTAGGCAATTCACATTTAACACGAACAAACAGACGGAAAGGTAGTAATTGAATAGCATAGTCACGCCACGACCGGCGCCGGGTATTCCCCGTGTAGAGCGAACGGTTTGCACGTGTACCGCTCATAACGTAATGGTGTTTATGCGCACCTAAACAATAACACAAATGATAACTTGCGTCGCTTTATATACAATGGTGGAGATCGTACGATTATTCTTCGCTCACGATGTATGCTTATTGAAATCATTGTCATATAACCGAGCCGCATTCATAGAAGTTTAGTTAATGAGTTATTTGTCATATTATGTTAATAATTATTATGACACGCAACGTCACCAACGATTTAATTTTACTTTCGATATTTAATACTTATTATATAGATACAACAAAAAAATCTACTTTAAAAAGCTAAACTCATATACCTCGTATACCTCAACTTGAATAACGTACATTGTATATGATACGGCTACAAACTAACAAGAACAATTTAATTAATTATTGGTTACTACAAAACACTTGTATTTAGCTATTCTCGAAAATATTGTCTGGTATTTACGTTTATATACATTTTATCTACATTTCACATTTTCAAACACAAGTGTACATCAGTGGCCAATCATCATTAGAGTGCAAACCGTACGTGGACATTCAAAAACGCATGCATCCACTTTGAGTTTCCACGAAAACAAACTGCGAAGTCACCAAAAGGAATGAGTCTCGTATGGACTGTCTGTGTCTAAAAGAGTTCTTTGTGAACGGGCAACAATAAAAGGAAACTACAACGTGTTCATTTCGGCAAATCAGTACGAATCGTGCGGTGCGCCCATCACACGGTCGCAGCGATTTTCTTTGCAACAAAATTATGCGGTTTGAAACGACTTAAAACAATTTGGAACTTATTATGTGAATGCAATGGGAAACGATGCGGAAAGCACGACTTGTTATGGTCATGGTAGTCGGAAACGATAAGTATTTTAGGTGTAAAATTATGGAACCGGTAATATGTTTAGATGACAAAATGGTACAAGGCAATGAACTGATGTAACCTAAACTAACCTAATCTATATAAGGACTAGGTTACATTGCTTCGTATAAGTGTTACTGATATCCTGCCAGGATGCAACAGTGGAAAAACAAATGATGTAATGCATTTTGTTAAGCTTTTATAGAAGAACGAATTTTGTAAAACTTTTATAAAAGGAGAATGAAGATCTAACTGAAACACTTCCTGGTAAATATTATATTCGAAAGATTTATATTTCTAGATTAATACCAAAGAGGTTGACGCTCGGATTCTGACAAGTGTAGTGTTGTTCCGACGGTGCCAAGAAACGGACGAAGTCGACTCTCGTTACGTTGTTCATGTTTAATTTCCGAGGAAAGTCCAATTAATATTTTGGAAAGATGTGCCAACACTTGAATCGGAACACTACACTATTTTGGTGTATTTTGGTCTATTATTTCTGGTCCACCTGAACTCTGTGGAACTCGTGACACAGTGCCGTGACAACGGTGCCAAGAAAACGGACGAGGCCGGCCGTTGTTACGCGATGCATTTCTAATTTTTGTAACCTCGTGACTGAGTTGCATATAAAAATAATAAAAGATGTCAATCATCATATTTAGGAATTGCTAAGATTGTAATTTGAGTGCGACGGCACCACCGCCACAGTTATTTCTACTAACGAAATGTTGGACGGATTGTGCCTTGTTGGTGTCTAGTTGCTGCGATAAATGCTAAGATATACGCAGCATTGTTACTGAGTCTTTAAAGCTAACAACGAAAGCGATGCACAAGGAATAAGATGAATTAAACATCAGATTAACTATATGGGAGTCATTGTCAACCTAACTGTGGCTGTACCTCAGGCGTATATGTGTCTTATAACACCAGTAACAATGTGGTGTTTTAGGATACATAACTTATTCTTTATCATTAAGTCAGCATTACAGAATACACGAGCGTCATCCTTGTGTTTTACAAACAATTTACGTTGAAAAACGCTTTTCAAGAGAGTTCATTTTCTGCTTGTACTAATAAAAGAACAATTAATGATAAATACACAATTAAAGATAACGTGTATTTTAAACCTGAGAATAGATGCGAAAATCCAAATAAAAACACTTAGTCACACACGAAAATGAAACACCATAACTCATCCTAATTAGTTAAAACAATGCAGAGAAACGTTAATTGCGTGTAGTAAATAGTCTCGGAGGTTGTTTGTTCAAACCGTTCTGAATATAGCATTCACACAAAAACCAGTTTGGGGGCATATGAGAAGATTCATCATGTCCATTCACACGGTCGGCGCTAGCGTCTGAGACCAGTTTACCTAGATCAGAGGTTTTCAACATTATCTCATCGTAATCCTCATCAGTGCGAAAGGATTTATGTGATGAAAATCTTAACGATCACAGAATTATTAATTTAAAGAGTGTTATTGCCGGTTAGATAAACGCACGAGGGAATAAAATAGACTTAATGCGAGATTTGCATTTGATAACAACAAAATTGATAATAACAGAATTACATTTTTGAGAGTTTATTGAGGCGAGTTGAAATTAAAGAAACATTACATTTACCAGCACGACATCTTCATTTATTACTTTGCTGGATAAATACTATCCAAAAGTAAACAAACCTTCTCTAGATCATTTAATAAAAAATCGGAATCAAACGTTTTTAACATCAACAGCTCGATAAATGTTAATGTTTATATAAATAGGTCAAAAGAGAAGCCAGATGCACAATTCACCCAATAAGTTGGAGTGTAAATAAAAAACCAAAACGGGTTGGACAACGCTGATCCAGAGACAGGTGTCGCCCGCAGGCCTATGTAATTGTGGAGCCTTAAGCGTGCTGTTGACTCGATCGCGACTCTGAAACGACTCGGGGTACTATTTAAATATCATCAACTCTGTACGTAAAAACCGGATTAATATAATCATAGTACGAATGGAAGCGTAAGCTCACTCAGATATATTGCTATTAGAGTTATAGCATCGTCGCATATTCGGTTGTTCGGTATTCGGCATATTCGGCATTTTTTTCACTATTCGTATTCGGCCGAATTATTCGGTTTTGGTGCCGTATATATTCGGTTCGAGTTTATCTATTTTCTTGTCTACACGTCACGGTATAGAACAAAAAGACAAAACTTTACGTGATTTTTTTATGAACACACTTTCGCAGTTGTTTCTCAATAAGAAATGGTAAACTGAATAATGCGGCCGAATATCCGGTTCGGTAAAACTTAAACCGAATAATATTCGGTTACTCGGTGAAACCACTATTCAGCGCATCCCTAATTGCTACTAATATTATAAATGTGAATAAAAGTTTGTTACACTCTCACGTCAAAGCTACTCAACCGATGAATATAAAACGTTGTATACATGTTCTTAGAAGTATTAGATAAAACAGGATACTTTTATTGGAAAAAAATATATATTAAAAGCATTTTGTCAGACATGATTTGTTCGTAACAAAACTCGGAAAGTTGCAACACGAGCGAAATCACGAGTAAAAGCTAGTACTATTATCAATACTTATAATTATAATTTCAAGTCGAGTGAAGTATTCTAGAAACATAATTACTTAATTGTTATCGATGTATTATTCGGATTTTCGGTGAAAAAATATATATGAACTTTTGACGTTGCGTGATATACAGGCCACAGTCGTTTCCAATTCAGTCGAAGTTAAAAATAGTTATCGTAAATATGGAAATGTGGTTAAATAATTATTTCGCTTTCTCGTAAATGAAATAAGACTAATTATATTTCCAGAATGGTATTTTTTCGATATCTTTTAATAGTTACCCTAATTAACTACCATTAAGTCACGTAACTGGGGATTTTTGGTAAAAGCTGTTCTTTCACCAGATCCACCAGATATTTCTGCGGCATTTAAGTAAAGGATGCACGATGCCCTTCGCTAACCTACATCAAACAAACTAGTCACAAAATCAAAATAGGGCAGGTGTCCTTGTTGTGTTGAATATGTACGCATTGCTACTATGAAATAAACATGTCTTTAGTGTTTCTGTCCTTTGATCATAAAATCATCGTTGAGACTCCTCCTATCCTTAATAAATTCCTAGTAAACGGATCATTTAACAACACAACTTCGCTTCAGGCGTTCTCCCGAGGCCACCAAAGTCGAAAAGCCCCACAGAGCCAGCAACTGTCCATTCGGGGGATAAATCGCAATTTGCAAAGGCCGGACGCATACAGACGCCAGTCCGAGATGGCTGCAACCGTAGCTCGCGGGCGTTGAAACGTCTTGAATTAAATTATACACCGCGAGCCATTCATGCAGAAGACTAAGCACATTGTCCGTGTGCGTCAATCCGTAATCTTATTTGCGGCACGCGGAAGAACCTTTTTCTAGATACGAAAATGTAAACAAACCTTTTATTCCGAACGTCGATGAACAGCATGCTACGCTTCTTAGACCAGTAATCATGTATTTCATCACGTAATGTGAAATGTAAAATAAAAAAAGGAATATGTACTCAATTAAAATGGGTTGAGGATGAACCTAAGAAGACGCTTAAGAAGACGAGAATATATTTTTTAGTCGATCCGGTGCTATAGTCAGCATCCGGATCCTTTACAAGTTTATTATCATGTTATATGCCATATGCACTCTTATTAGATGCTTTTTATTAACAGCTGGAACAGTACTTGAAAATCTAATAACAGTAACTTGTATTAAAATAAAACAATTCATTATAAAACTATAAATTCCATGCACCGCCAATTTTACACACACACGATAAGTCCAAATGTCATTAGATCTTAGAAATAATTTCATGGAAACACTAAGTAGGTAACATCTATGATTTATAAGAAATGAAAATGACGCACTCGTGACGCTGTATTTTGAATAGATGACTAAAACAATATCGGAAAAATCGGTTTTCGGAATCGTATTATCATACTCTGAACAAGTTACTTTCACTAACAACAAGAAACAAGAAAATCTTTCGTAGAATAATGTGACTCACCTTTTATCGTTAGCAATCGATCTTAATTATTCCAACCGGTATCTTGTGTTTCTGACAATAAACTGACAAATATATTTCTGGGTAACCACAGATTTCATACATTTTAATAAACTATTTGTGTTACTTGAAAAAAAATGTTTTTTGTTACGTTACTTTGTACATAAGTCCGTAAAAGTGGACATAATGTTGGTCGCGACAATTAAATCACCAATCCTAGTTTTATATCTGCCTTATTACAGCAGCAATTAGGCTGCTATAATAAGGCATAAAAATATATAAATTAGAGTTAGGCTATTAAACCTAAACCTAATAATTCATAAGAGCTTTCGTTTTCTATGTAAAAATAAACGTACATTCGTGTTTCTTTTAAATCAATACATATTAATAATTTGTTTTATATCGTGTGTTGAAGTCCTTAGTCTCCCCCCCTTCCTAGTTCTTAGAAATTGAAATGGGTATAATAATATTATAAGTTGACTGTACAGTCTAATTTCTTACGCTGTGACATCAGAAGTTTATATGCAGCATCTCACACGTGGTTCAGGTAACTTTCGAGTCCTTTGGTATTCGGTAGCCATGATTGCAGTGTTGCCAACTTAGGGGTTTTTCCCCCAAATTTAGGGGATTTTCAAGTAGGATGGGGGTTTTTTACGTGTGTAAAATTTTTAGGGGTATTTTCAGGGGTTTTTATAACTTCAACATATAGGTGTTTTTAATGGGAAATCTCCCCGCCTGTCTATATAATCAATGCCTCACGACGAAAAAAAAAGGAAAAAAAAACGTCATGCACTACACCCGAAGACCTTTTTTTTTTCGTCGTCAAGTCGGGTTGTCAGGAAGAATTCCAATTAATAATTCATTATGGGGGATTTTAGGGGTTTTTAATGAAGACTTTAGGGGAATACATTTTTGAGAATTGGCAACACTGCATGATTGTAATTTATTTTACATGTAGACTTTAAAATGTAACAAATCTGTTATTACATGATAGCGTAATTGTTGGCAAGAAATGGCAGATTACGCCCTTTGTGAAGGAACTAATTAGAGTATATCATACACATCCTTTACCATCACAAATATAAGTCAGTTAAAAAACACGTGGAAGCTCCAAATTATATTACATTCGGATAAAATATCATACTCATACTAATATTGTAAAGGCCAAAGTTTGTGAGTGTTACTTCTTCACCTTTAAACGACTGGAGCGATTTTCATAAAATTTAGTATGGAGTTAGTTGATACTCTTAGATTACCATATAGGCTACTTTTTATTTTGGAAAAATATCTTATTCCCACGGGACAATCGATGAATCGATTTTTTAACGCGGGCGAAGCTGCGGGGTTCAGCGAGTAAAAGAATAAACTACTATACATTTTTCATCCGATTGAACTAGCAAACGAGCATTGTTGACTAATCTGTAAGCAACTTCACATAAAACAAGGGTTCTACCTGAATTAAATTACAGATGTGTTGCTACTTCTGACGAATTAATATTAACTTTAATATTAATAAACTTCACCTTTATCCTCTCAACTTAAACAAAAGCAAAATAACAGTTTCTAACTACTTAAAAAGTCTAAACTACGAAGAAACCGAAAGTCTTTTGCATCCACTGAAATAATCTCACTTCCTTTAATCTTCCGTTAATTCCCTAATAATTGCTCGTACTTATAACTTGTATCCACACGCTCATTATTAAATGCAAACGCCAAACCCACATACACAGCAGCACACTCGCACCTACACATATTATTACACAAAAACACACACACACACAAACACACACTCACACAAACACACACTCACACAAACACACACTCACACAAACACACACTCACACATACACACACACAGGTGACACATACACGTACACACAAACAAATGTTTATCATAGTCTTCGCGGGAGGGCACTGGTGACCTGTAATCCAGGTTTCCCATGCCTATAATAGGCACCAGGTTCTCACTTCGTAAGGTTGGGATATACATATGTTTAAATAATTGTACCTTAGCCTAAGACCTTCTTTGTGAGAGAAATAAACTATTTTCATTTAATTTCATTTCAATATTGGTCGCTTCATATGAAAGAGAGCCGGCAATCACTCCCAATCCACCGAAACACATTAACTACTTCACTCAAGATATAAATGTGGCGGTGGTACCTCACCAAACTATATTAGTCCTACCTCCTGGTATAGTAAGGTCTTCCAAATGTTTTAATTACTAACGAACGATTGGATTACAATGCCGATATTGTGTGTACGGACTACGGATGACGCTTATTCGGTATTCGAGTTATTCTCGTTGTCAGTAGAAATTTTCTAGCCAAGGTCGTCCGATGGCACATAGGGTTGCCAACCACACATATCAATAACATTATTTTATTCATTAAAAATGAGTTTATCGACAGGTCTTTTTAAATATTGAACATTTTTGTTTTCTTAAAAATAAATAAAAAAATAATAAGCACGTAATATTATCTTCAAACATTTCCTTCATGCGTACTCCATTTAAAATTATAAACTATACTGCATTAAAAAAAAACAATGTTTTGGCAACCCTAACACCACCCGCCATTACGTCCCGCGGTCCTGTAATGAATGCGAATGTTTCGTGTCGGCCACGCTACAGCTGCGCGAAAAAATGCTATCTAAACAAAATAAATAATGACTTCTTTTCATTTGCGTACGCTCCCAGATCGTCCGGAGATATTCTGATATCTGTCTCTACCTCGAAATTAACAACTCAAGTTTACATTATTGGGCTTTTCACACTACGATCGGTTCGTAGGTTTGCTCGTGACACCTAGCTTTAAATAGAAGCTTTTGGTGTAGTACAGAAGCGATTTTATTTAATCACTAAGTTTTATTAAAACCCTTTGATGCAAATAAAAAATATTAAAATGGATACTGTCTTACATTTTCCTTCATCTTACTTAAGTATTTGGGATTGCATTTTTAGGACAACAGTACTATTTGTAGGTATATTTAAATTATTCCTTTATCAGCCGTTTTTATTTCATATGTTTTCATATTGACGATTAAGAGACTATGTACAAATCAAACGAATACTTTTGAGGAGCTGTTTCTCCAGTTATAATACCAATATACCTACTGTGCATCCATAAAATATACAACAGCGGTATAGGTATACTTCGCAAAGAAACCAACAGAACGTTAGTTCATAACGTTTTGAGTTTATGAAAACAGCCTCATACACCAATAAAAAACGAAACACGAAAACTTCAGCGGCGTCGGCGACCGCCCTACTAATTGAGCCAAAGGTCGTCAAGTGCAAAAGCGTTTAGTGCGCGGTTAGTTAGCGCCCGTTGTCAGTTGCACACTGGCGCACGGCCAAATGACGTGTGCGCTTAAAGACCAGCGCATATATACAAATGTTATATTGATCAAATAGTTTAAACGAATCGTGTGCTCCTACGATCTCGTGACTATCACACTGTTAAGTGGACTTTAATGCGCATTCTTTCAATGCAGCCGTTATCGATTTGGGTACTAATTTTCTAGTTTCAATCAGACATTTGTTTAGCCGCGGATCGACTGTTTAGTCGAGGCTATTAGTTGTGCAAGAATTAAACATAACGCGATCGACTGTTGTTTTCGGTTTCTTTAATAAAAAAAACTATCTAGTACCTACTAGAGCTGTATGTACATTTCCATATAACTTACAGCCAAAAAACGCGACAGGTGACGTCGCATCGCTACTGAATGAATGAGTAGGTAATTACATTTATATAGTTAGATTTTTAACTGCGTTAAGAAATAACTTGTTAATTGACATACATTTAAAGGAAATTTTATACTATCAAAAATTCTTCTTATATTCTTGACTATTAAATGATAATAAGTGTTCCGACAGAGCAGATGGGTTTTAAAAAATAAATATTTAATATTACGCCATGATAGAAACATTAAACTTTTTTACATTCCTTACATTTTTGAATTATTTTTCAAGTCTTCCACAACCCATGCAACTGAATAAAAATATAAAAAAAAATGCAAAAACCGCATATCACGAGAATCCGTAACATACTAAATTACATCTACCTATATCGTGGTATTCAGTAGGGGAGCGTCATTTGATGTTGCCATGAGAACGTTCGCTACGGATAATTTCGTAGAACGCGCGTCTCGATTTAGATTCTGTATATACACAATTACACATATATTTTTAATTCACGAGACGTTACATTGTAGGCGCCGGCAATGTCTATTCGTCAAACTAGTGCGTGTAAACGAATGTTATTACGTCATCGTGAAAATTATAAGCGAATGCTTACGTAACTGAAACTGACTGATATGATAAATGTACGGCTACGGAAGACGTTGCCATAAGTATTTTGGAGCATAACGACGGGAACCTAGAACAAAATCGTATATGAAAAATTACTAGTTTAAAGTATGAAGCTTTGTTGATTGTAATTTGCTATTTAGGAACTTATTTAATGAGTTCCTAAATAGCTATTACAATGATTTTTTCCATAGATCGTCCTTCTTGGCGTAAGGAATCAAATTTTTGTATGTCCACAAAACTACTAAGCTTCATATTGTAAATTGGTAATTTTTCATATACGATTTTGTTCTATGGGCCCGTCGATAAAGACAATTGCTTCTAGATATGATTACAAAGCCTTCATAATGATCGTTTTTCGCAGCTGATGGACAAATGAAATACACAAAATTCTCCGCGTCACACACGTCGCTACGGATTCTATTGGTAATATGAATATTTTTTATTAATGCATATTTTACATGTCGGAGATTATCGGCGTCCCTTACGGATGTTTTAAAGCTATCGCACTGGTTTCAACCAGTTTTCACCGCTTATATCCAATGATAACTGACGTTGGCTCCTTTGCCATTTAATACGTTAACCAAGTTTTTTTTTATCTGAGAGAAGTAGCAAACGAGCATGCAGTCCACCTGATGGTAAGTGGTCACTGCCGCCCATGGACATCTGAAGTGAGGACAAGACACCATTTTTTTGTCATTCCGACAATTTTTTTAACTTTTTACATGACAGATTATTATCGTACGCAATACGGCGCCACAGGACTTTACCACTTCGTTAGTTGCTACGTAAGATATTAATAGCTGGTTTAACATGATTTACAAGTAAGGTTACGAGCTACAACTGTGTAGGCGGTTCTAAACATTCGACTGCTTTTGCCGACCAATTGATTAAGTACAGGAAACATGCTACGGTACCCCGCTGTGTTCACTCATAATGTCTGCGGTTTGAAAGTAGGAAACGAGCCTTAATACCTTTACTCCAACATCACATACATTAATCCGAAGTAAAGATATTTTTTTTTTATCTGACTGAAGTAGCAAACGAGCATGCAGTCCACCTGATGGTAAGTTGTCACTGCCGCCCATGGACATCTGTAATCAACTTCATACAGAATATTGGTTCCATCTGAAGTCAATCACAGATGTGTTGCTATTCCCGAGGACTTCCTAGTCCTCGGGAGTAGCAATGAGGCGACCATCCTTGTCGCCTCATGTGAAAGTTTCCCGGCAACAACACCCTTCTATCGAAACGCAAGAATTGCTTCACGCTAGATATAAACAAATAATGCGAATTTGAATACATATTGTGATATAAAGAAGACAGTTCTGTTTTATACTAGCCGTGATAAGCATTACTGTGTGATATGAAAGGTTTGTGGAAAGAATGACACTATACGAGATTTTTCAACCTTGTTCTGGGGGTGGCAACGGCGCACCTAGGGTCGATCTGCGATAAAACTTAGTCTAATTTTATTTCATGTATAGATTGTATATTTTATATAACAACATATTACCCTATTGTTTTGCATTAAGTATAATATGTAGAAACAAATACCTAATCCTCTTATTCATATATCACTTAATTTTTTGTCGGTATACACGTTTCTACCGTTCAACTCTTCATTTGAAGTAATGTATGGTATATTACTTTCGAATAAACGTATTATTGGCAAATATATTTGTAAATAATCTTATCACGCTATTATTTCTTAGCAAAAAGTGAAATTGTCATCAAATCACTCGAAGACATCCACCTGCTTATCAATTTTCAGAACGGATGCACCGATAACATCGATAAGGTTGTTAGGTAGATTATTGCCATGTTTACGTGACATGCGTTTGAATGATTTTATTTTTATAGCGTAGCAACAATATAGGTCATTATAATTTACTTTCCCTATTGTGCAGCTTAAAGCTTACATACTCCATACATTATAACTTAGCATGCTTGTAATAAGAATAACAACCAATTGGCACTTGGCGTCTACCAAATCGCACTTGGCCAGCGCGGTGGACTATGGCCTAAAACTCTCTCAATGGGTTCACGACAATAAGAATAACAATGGCCGGCTAACTAGTTGGTCAACTTTTGACAGCCCAAAATTGGAAACAGGATTTTTTTACATCATCATCTCAGATCCTGCGTCCTTTGCTGATGCTTACTGATGAAAGAAAGTATAAGATTGTGATCAATACGCGACGCAAACTATAAAATCGTTCATAAGGCCGGCAACAAAGTATAAGGTCTGCCTAGCTATGCTAGCAAACGGTCCAATTTCTTAACGGTCCCTCTAAAGTGATATGAATTAATTTTACAGATACAACCATAGGTATTTACAATGGGAGGGTATAGGAGGTCTTGATTGGCCCCACCCCAACAGAGGGAAAAAATCATCTCTTCTTCTCATAACTTTATATTAATATTCACCTGCTTCATACATATCACGTCTCTACACAATACTTTAATCCCCAAGCGTAGGTACATTCAAAGCGTACAAAATACCTACAGCACATAATGCACAGTCGGTATCATTAAAATCTAATTTTATTGGCCGGTTATCAGGAAACAAGGCGGTCGCACCGGTATGCGAGCCGAGACGAGCACGCTGAACTAGTTTTAACCGCTGATAAGATTATTTTGGCGCCAAATAATCACGCCGACGTCAACGCGCGTCTGTTTACCGATTACGAGGCGGTCGTCGAGTGGACGGGCGGCTTAGGTACGCCAATTGTTGCCTAGAACATAACTCGCTATATTGTTGTTGCTAATATAAACGGTGTTGCCAACGTAACACATTTCTCTGTGTTGGGTTTTATGATTCGTTTCACTAAAAGTTATGCACCTTTATATACTAACTCTATAAAGGACAGAAGTCCTGCCTGACGTTGGTCGCAGGTGTAACTTCACCTAGGGATCACTACCACAGCAGCAGTACCGTTATAGATCAAAAAAGTGTTGTTGCACTTTATTTAGCAAAACTGCGGCAGTTTACATTGGTGAACTGCTAATTTAATTAGAGATGTGCATGTTACACGTACTTATCCATTGCTCTAAACTAAAAGGAGGAAACCAACTTGCCATTTTGGCACTTGTAGTTCTTAAATTGAAATTTCAATGGCCATTACAAGCAGTGACACAGGAAAGAGTTTTTATTTTTATTTTTTTATCGGACTGAAGTAGCAAACGAGCATGCAGATCACCTGATGGTAAGTGGTCACTGTCGCCCATGGACATCTGTAATCAACTTCATACAGAACATGGGTTCCATCTGAAATCAATCACAGACGCGTTGCTACTTTCGAGGACTATGATGGTCGCCTCATGTGAAAGTGTGCCGTACGATGAAGATTGAGAAAGATATAACAATAATTACTGTTTGTATACAATTAAAATCGCTTGCAATAAGAATACTTAGTATGATCATTCCATTAAATTCATTAGATTTTATCACACTAACACGTTTACGTCAATTGCTACGAGCCAGGGAGTGTCACTTATCGACAGCCAATATTATTTTGATCACAGTGAATCAACTGGACAGTTATCGAATCCTTAATATTTATTATAAGAATTATCGCATACCATATACAAATTATCCTTAGCCGTTATCAAGTCCGTGTAGCGATAACGTATGTGACAAGCGATACGTGTTGTCAAGTTATTGTTTGAAGCGTGTGATATTTTAGTATACTGGCTTTTTAAAGATTATGTGATACAAATATATTTCGATATATATTTTTCAACTTTAATAAAGACGACAGAGAGGTATGAAATAATTAATAAATTTTATTATTGGTAAGTTTGAATAACAAATTTACTATCCGTTTTTGTATAACCAAACAATTGTATTATATATGTACAGTATATTCGTAATGTTTTGGAAAGGAATACTATTATAAGTATTAGTAATTAAATCCGAGACATTTTAATAGCATATGATCTTTTAAAACACGCATCGGTACATACGTCCATGCCAGATAGTAGTAGATGAATAGAGAAAAAAGACCGCCAAAATCGAGGAGATACGGACATAGTTGCAGTTAATTTTAATTGCGTTTAATAGCTTCGGCCCTTAGTGTAAAAACAAAACTCATTTAAGTATTGTCATTTTTATATGAGGCGACCATCTTAGTCCTCGGGAGTAGCGAATTATCTGTGATTCACTTCAGATAGAACCCCATGTTCTCTATGAAGTTCCTTACGGATGTCTTTGGGCGGCAGTGACCACTTACCATCAGGTGGACTGCATGCTTGTTGGCTACTTCAATCTTATAAAAAAATGTAACACTTTTTTAATTCATTATTTTAAAGCTATAAGAAAAATAATTCGTTTATCGTATACATCTAACAATAGATAGGACAATATTATTATTATTTCATGCTTGACCTCTTCTTTAAACTTTGTATTAAAATCGGATTAAACTTTTATTGTAAACTTCTCGTCTGCGATGTTCTTTTCATACCGGTCTTATCCTCGTCGGTACAATGGGTCTCGATGTAATAGAAAATATTGTGAAACCGAAAAAAATATGCCCATTCTAGTAATATATTCACAACAAAATCCGTTCTAAGCTCAATAATCTCCTTGTAAGTATGTATTATGTACAATGATTGAGATTAAAGTTTCATGTAAGCGATATATATATTCAACATTTACACGTGTGACTGTAAATGCGACGTGGAAAATTGTAAGTCATTTTCTATATTATGTAATTAGTGCATGGGAAGATAACTATTGTACAATCATGAGTGGTGATTGCACCTCCATACAAGTTTTTTTTATGTTACGATGTTTTTTTTTATTATAACTGGCTGTATCATTCCGAAATGAAATTTTGAATGAAACTGTATTTCGCGCGGACCCAGTTATGCACTCTAGTTATAAAAAGTTGTTTCCTCTGATGCAAGCATTTGTCTGCGTATTGCTCTGATCACGTATGCCCTTCGCATCCTATGGTTTTAAGAATATTTTCCCATCATAAGAGAAATACGGTTCTGTAGTTCTAAATATACCGTCCCTGGATTCAAGAAACTTCTGGAATCATATAGAGCTACGGCATTCCCTGCCTGTCGTAAGAGGCGACTATAACAGGCTTCCGGGGTACAAACGGCTAGAGTGGAAGCTCGAACCGTTCGATCAGACAACCCCGGGAAGGACGGCGGTATGAGTGGCCGCATACCGTCGTAAAGACCAGACGGAGTGGTGGGCCCAGCTCCTCACCTAGGAGTAGCACGACGGGGCAACGCGTTTAAACGACTTCGGTTGCATTCCTTTGGAGATTCCGGAGTCCTCTTTGGTTGGTTTTAGTGCGATAAAAATCCCACTTAAACCTGCGTCGCTCTTACGGCGCCGTGTACCTTTTGAAGGTTTTCGAGAACAAAAAAAAGTGCTAAATATGCAGGCAAGATCCGCTCAGGCCTCTGAGGCAGAATAGATATGACCGTGTTGACAATAACTGACGTCGCAAACAAACCACAGGGAGTTCTGCAACCTTTACAAGTATCAAACGCAAGGGTTTTTCCTCTTAAGTAATTAACGTCCAACCTTTAATATTAATTAATCAAGCGGTATTCCGTGAATATCTAAATTACTTGTATAGTCATTTGAATTAATAATGGAACGATGAAAAGGTAACATGCGGAATACGTATGCGGATTTAGCAATTAATTTATATAATTGTAATCTTCATCTAATTACGAAATGTGCAATAGAAAATTTCTATCATAAACTTACATTAACACAAATAGATCTCTGCAAAAAATGTTGCTTCCCGCTTACCTGTAAACAAAAACAAACATAGTGTTAAAAATATCACCATTACAAATATTATCTTTCGTGTCAATACTATTTAAATATGCGACATGTAAGCTTATAATTGACATCACACTTATGTAACGAATAATACCAGATCATGCAATTAGTTATCACTCGGTTTGGTAAGATAACGATCGTTGAATTTACATTTATATTTAAAGCCACACACATTTTTATCTGTAGTTTTATGTCTCTTATCTAAGTTATGTGTTTAGGTAGCTAGATTAACTTAGCACGTATATGAAAAGTAATGTATGATATTAGGGTAACACGTATACGATAAATACTTCAATGATTGAAACCTATATTATATTCCTCAATAAGGCAAATATGAGACAAATATGAGACAGCCTCAATTTTGGAAATCTGGAGTATATTCCTCATTACACCTATATGAGCCTGTCTCACTCTTCTCTTGAGGAATCGATGGGTTGGTGGCTATCCTCAAGTAAGATATTATCAAAGAACAGATAAGGTTCGATACGTTTTAATGATTGAACTGTATAATGACCGTAGACATAACCTTCCTAAATGAAGCCTCTAGAGGTCGATCCATTCGATTAGAGAAACCATCAATTACGACTGGCAATAAAAAAACAAATGCAAAAGACGAAAATAACTAGAACGCTAAGAGCTCGAAATACCTAATCATAACAAGTGAGAACACGTTAACATATCCGTGAGGTTTAGGAAACTGTGGTGGTTTCATAAAGAGCCATTAATAATGCATCGGGCGAGGCCAACCAGCGAAAGGTCACGTTTGGGCCAGACTAGTAGCCGTTCTCGCTAACCCTCCAACACCGACCGGCTTATTGTACCCGCCATCGTTTAAAATTGCAACTACATAATGGAATATGACATTAAACCGCAACGTCGTCGCTGGAATGTATACAACTACACGAATGTTGCGGTATTTGTACGTTGATATAACTAATGCTTTACTACAAATATCTTTCTGACAATCAAATACATTTATATGGTTTGTTACAGAAATGGCTGCATGGAGTTTAAACTAAGATGCATATCTTATCGAATGTTTACATTTAAAAAATATTAAAGAAAATCTACATGTTAGTACTTTAAATGAAATACTATAGAGCAATTATTTTTATTCTTAACTAGATGACTCGGAAAACTTCGTGCGGCCTAAAAATAAAAAATAAAAATATCAGTGTTCCTCTACTACATTATGCATTTTTTATACACAAAACCTTCCGCTTGAATCACTCTATTAAAAAAACTGCATTAAAATCCGTAGCGTAGTTTTTTAAAGATTTAAGCATACATAGGGACAGACAGCGGGAAGCAACTTTGTTTTATACAAGTGATTCATTAACACACTGGAATGAGAATACCAATTTCCTATTTTAGGAAAGGCAGCGTTAGGGTTAAAAGCGTCTCGTTCAAAGGTCACCCTTTGGCTCTCTCATTGTGCATAAATACGACTAGATACCCGTATCCTAAAACACGTTGAAATATGTTACGAGGGATTTTTAAATAATTCATCAAATAAAGAGCCACCGCAGTCTCGTACGCTCACCCGAAGAATAAACGAAAACGGTAGTAATTTTGTTTAAGGGTATAAGGAATCTCATATTTATGTGCGTCGCTTGCAAGCGTTTGATCATGTTTTTAGTAAGCAAAATCGTAATAAATCTTCTTTGCGTCGAGCATTTTAATATTTAGGGTCATACCGTATCAAAGTATGATAATTTAATCGTATTCATAATACTTTTGTGTTCATTTTCCTTTTCTCGTAATAGTATTTATGCTACAGTTATAAAATATAATCGGTCAAATATACAATTTGTGGATGGAAATAATTCGGTTTATACAGAAACAAGAACGTTTAGATTTTACAATGAGTTTTCTGAAAGTAAAAAAATAAAGCCATAAAACCTTATTTCGTCTATTTCACTAAAGCTAATAATCCCTTTACATGCATATAATTTTAACGTATCCAACAAAACAAAAATATCGAGTCTCCTCCAGTTACACCAAAAACATTTATTACACCCAAAATATAAATGAATATAAAACAAAGTTGAATGGCACACACATGGATATAAACAGGTGAACGCTCACTCGCACATGCGATTTGCATATCTCAGCTATTGACTAGTCTAGACTTTGTTAGAATTAGCGTTCACTCAACTGGAACAAGTCCGACTTGTTAAAAATTCAAATCTTCAATTCTTATCTACGTCAGTGTCAATTCGTACTTTATAATATCCAATAACAATTAAATTATTAATTATTTGTGCCCTTATACAATTTTGTATGTATGCGTGCTGTGTGGTCAATTAGGAATAGCAATAGGGCACTTCTCGTGGATGTCGTAAATAACTCTAGGATCAAAACTAGGCGCGCACACATACATAGGTATACAACATGTAAATGGTAAACAGAAATTTTGTTATACTTATGTTACTATTCCTGTCCCGACAAACGTTGCATTGCCATATAAAAAAATAAAAAAAATGTTAAGGGTGGACAACCCCTAAGAGGTATGAAAAATAGATGTTGGCCGATTCTCAGACCTACTGAATAAGCATATAAAATTTGGTAAAAATAGGTCAAACCGTTTCGGAGGAGTATGACAACAAAAACTGCGACACGAGAATTTTATATATTAGATGAATATTTACCCAATTAAAATTATAAGTTTTTGCTTCACGGATTAATATATATAGATTACTTTATGTATGTTATTATTTCATGTCATAAGTATATAGACGTTCTATTAGTAAAAAAAGTTTTTTTTTTAATTCATATCCGACTTTGTACGGACATGAATCATAATAAAATGCAATAAACTAGCGCAAAATAGGTGGCTCATAGTCACGACCGACAAGGCGTCATGACGCTAAACCGTTACGCGTTACGACGCACCGGGTTCACTTTTGCCACAACGGAATGGAAAGTAAACAATAATCGGAACTGATAACTATTGTCGATACTGGCAACACTTCAAAAGTAAACAGACCATTCTAGGAAATCGGCGCACGGTATCGCACTAATTGAAACGCATTTTTTTCCAGAATTCACAAACGATAAGTTAAGCGCTATTTACAACTAGCGTCACCATATGCTGGAAAACACGTAAGGGCACAGACTTATTAATATTTTTACCTACTTTATTATATATATGGATATATTTCAGCGAAGAAAGTTATATCTGCGTCCATTGCTGTTGCTGCCATTACTTCTGCCAATTTTTTTTTAAATTGATAATTTAGCATTTGGTGAAAGGGTTTTTTTCATGTACAGTTCTTAAGAGCAGTAACGCGTTTGGAATTGACTACAGTGGGAACCTGTTCTGTTCTGTATGAAAATTACAAATATGATTGGGCAACCAACCCATACAATAGTTTGTTATGTGAATAAAGCTTTAGGTATTTTTTGCCGTTACGTTATATGTGCGATTTACGAATGCAGCAATACCGTTCAGTAAGAGGACATTAGTTTATTAAATTAACGAGTGGGGTAATACCGCGATACTAGATAACCATATAGTTAATAAAAATAGTAGGTTAAAGTTGGTTGTGGTTTAACATTTTTAAATATTCCCATATATTATTTTGATCACGGGTTTTCCCTGAATAAATGAACAAAAACAAGTATAGACGCGAAATGAAAACAGATTAAGGCGACCCTGACATTCTTGAACCCTTATACAATAATTAACTCTCGAATAATTTATTGTTTTATGTTTAACGCTGTAAATTATATTCACTTTTGTATATTGCATACAATTACTCATAAGTTAAAGAATAGACATACAGTGCCAGCCACTTAAATAACCTCACTGATTAAAATTAATATTTCACATAGTGAAATATAAAGAAGATATATATTAAGCCATAAATACTAAATAAGACCGGAAACCTTGTAATAATAAATAAAATATTTATTGTTATCTATTCAATGTTTTAAGTTATAACGTCTAACAAAAAAATGCCCCTTTCACTTGAATAGCCTCACTTGCTAAAAGATAAGGTTTAATTATTGAAATTCTTAAGTTTAGTATTTGGTACCTTCCATTAGATGTTATTAATTCCAAAATACGATTAGGTATTGATTTAAATAAAGATTGTATGTTAATTATTGTCCACAGAATTTAAAGCAGCGTAAATAGCTCGAATTAGTTCATCTTTATTACTAAAGTGCCTTCCGTTGGAATAAATTTGCCACGATAGCAACCTCAGCCATTTTCTATGGTGTTAAGATCAGGAGACACGGATGGCCAATCCAGAAGATCAATCTGGTTTTCTTTAAACCAGCTATTAATTAAGGCTCATGTGTGTGTATGGGAGCATTGTCTTACTAATTTTTTTTTCTCTACCTAATACTTTACTAAACTTACTTTTTATTTCTTTTTATTCCATTTAAGTACTTTTCAGCATTTAGTCTGACATCTACTACGATTAAATTAACAGTACCATAGTAAGAAATTGCCCCCCAAACCATCACCGTACCGAAAGTCGAATGATGACGTGACAGTACTATAGATTTTTCCTTAGGTCGTGAAAATAATATTTGAATCCATCTGGCCCATCTAGATTAAACTTTTTCTCGTGACTAAAAATTACATTTTGCTACTCAGTTTTCCAGAACATGTACTTTTTTGTAAAAGACAATCGAGCCGCTACATGTCGTTCGCGTAAGGGAGGCTTACTCATAATTATTTTTCGTTTTAGGTAAGATGATGCTCTAATTATTCGTCGAACTATAGATAGAGATACTTTGGTATTAATTTCACTAGCTATCTGCCTGGCGGTCTTGGTGGAATTAGAAGCAGAGTGTAAAATAAGACGACGTTCACGATCCGTAGTGGCAAATTTTGTGCGTCCTTTATAGTTTTGTAGTCTTAGTTTTCCTTATTTTTATCATAATTATTATTACCTGTTGGACTGCGACCTATTTATTTCGCTATCTTACAATGGGATAATTTTTGAGTTAAATAAAAGTTCACTTTTTCAATTTCTAAATTCGTAAGTTTCTTGCCACGTCCCATTTTCACAAAAACACTTATATTACGTATTTAATAGAATTCCGTCTGTTTTATCTAATTGTATTAAAAAAATAATTAAATTTAAATATCTAATTGTATTAAAATAAATTTAAAATCAAAATTTTATCTCACGATATGAACGATTATATTAAACTGAGGCTATTCATGTAGACGGCATGATTAGCTATTTCGTCTATGATGTTTCGCGAGAAGACATTTTCGGATTTGTTTACATGTCGTTCAATAAACGTCAGAGCTTACAAATTAAAATGGAAGATGTATTGATACAAATTATCACGTAACAGTATAAAAAACTCATAATATATAGGTGAGGCTATTTAAGTGGTTGGCACTGTATATTACTAGTAGATTGACATAAACAAATAAAAGTTATTTGATTGAAGAGATGTTGCTTATGGACCTGGACTAGACTAGACTCAGTCTATACTTTTGATTTCTATATTTTGAATATTTGAAGATGACGACTATTTATGACCCAAAGCCAAGGGCTATGCAGCCAATTATCAAGAAAACAATTTACTAACATGAAAATAAAGTTATTGACAAATATGTTTATCGTTCAGGTATCTACCAATTTACACTGTCATACTTTTGTAAACTGAGATACTCTATCACAACAGCAAGCTTCTAATACTATGTAACAATTTTTTTTCATCACCGGCCATCGCATCTGTGACCGAAAGTAATAAAATCCAACTGTTTTCCATTCATTCACACCAATCGACTGTAGCAGCGTGCGATCCTGTTGGATTAGCGTTCAATCAATGGTCAACGTCACGGCAGGCAGTCGTATGACGCACGAGCGACAGGATCGACCCACGCGTTTTTCTGGTGAACACGCGTGTATGCCGGACTGGTGCAGGGTTGCATTACGATAAGATACTGGGGACGTCTTACGCTCCGGGACTCTCACATGCTAAGTCAATGTCAACATAAGGGCGGTGGGTAGGGAATTTCGGGCCTCGAGGGATACCCTCTTTATCCGGGCGATTCTCTTGGAGATCGAATACCTTCCGGATCCTTAACATTTATACATAATAATACAATGTCAATAAAAACATTGTAATATTATGTACAAATGTATTTACCATCCCCACTGTTTAGTGGGTTGTTTGGGTTGCATTGTGTGGAAGGTAAAGTAAAGCGAACGAAACAGTATGCTTAGTAAAAGTTTCTTGCGTTTCCTGCAAACAATCATTGTATATGTTTTCGCGCATACATTGCATTGTATATACTTTATCGTTTTCGGCCATAACTTGCAATACATCGAAATGATGGGCCAAACTATGAAGTTTTGAGGAAAAATAATAAACTCTTACTAAGAGTACAGGCATACCATTACATTTGATGTGAAACGGTAACAGCTAGAGATGCCGAAAGACTCGACTCAACGAAGATTCAGGACTCTTAGCACTAGGCGTCCGAGTGGTGAAAGCTCAAATTTGTGAGTTAATTTGTGAGTTGATAAAGATAAGTGTCGTCGTTTCTATAGGATTTAAAAGATTATTTAAACCTAAGGGATTAATTAAACGGCTGTTTATAATATCATTATCTCTTTCAAAACCCGACCACGCTCAATACGACAGTACGTCCGAAAATTTGGATCATAATAAAATCTTTAAAATATTCGAACAGCACTGCACAATCACAATCAATTTATACAATACCTACCGACGAAAGTTATATAAATCCGATTTGTGTCCAATATATTTCTAGTCGTTGTTGGCAGCCCTGAAATAGGATTAGGGCACGCTCAATGGCGGTCTTGGGACGGCTAGCGCCGAAGGGCCGTACCGGCAAAGTGTTTATCGGGCCTTTCATTGATTGACAGTTGCTACCAGAGATTTGTCCTTTCGGGTCCGATACGGGACGTGTGTAATAGATATGTTGCTATTGGCGAATGCGAACCTTTTGATCAGTAACAATGTTTTCTATTTATATTATACAAGCAAAGGTACCACAAACAAGCGTAAGTAGCACTTTGAACTAATTAACTATTTATTAATCGCAGAGGCAAACTAAAACGGATAATATGAAATTTGGACAATAAATTCATTTTATAACTTTGACACCCACTAAAGGAGCGTTTTATGATAATTTATCCATAACGGAGATTAAAAAAGAAAACACTGCCCTCTATACACATCTATAATCAATCCCAAATGTTATTGTAGTTCTGTACCTGAGTTCGGTAACGATTGTATTGCTACTAACCTTAATATTAAGTTAATACGTGGCGTATATCTCCCTTAACACACACTCAAACCAGAATACAACAGTGTTGAACACTTAAGCGTAAATTTACTTTCTTTACTAAATAAAGTGAGCTAAATTAACGACAATCCCAGATTACTCGAATCTCAATCAGTTAATGCGCGAAATTAATGAAAACCCTAACTAAAGGCAAAAATAAAAATATTATCGAGGAGTATTTCTCACGTACCCCCTCAATCCCTCCAAGCGTGTTTACATCTTATGACCATGGCCATGGAAACCCACGGATTTCATTATCGCTGTCCTGATTATTTTTAAACATGAATCGATTTCTATTTCTATCTTGAAGGACGCCCGTGATACCAGAGGAGCTACATTAAGTAAATTCAGTTATAAACAGTCGTAAAAGGAGTGGGCGGTTTGAAATTTGTGGTAAATTATTTTAACGTAATTGGGATTTTCTTTGAATTCTATGTAAATTATCTCCCTCTTTTATTATTCTTTCGAAAATAAGATATTTTAATTATATACTAGGTTAAAAAAAACGTTTCTTAACAGCGGGATTTTAATACTTGTTTGTCGAATTTTTTAAATTAAAAAGACAGCTGTACTGAAAATAATTTATTTCATATGTTTACATACTTCTTCATATGTATAGACTTAGAATGTAAACCCTGTACTGGACTGGATGGTACATCAGTAAAGCTCCAAAGTGTATGACCGAAAGACAGGAAATAATATAGTGGTTGCAAAATAAAACAAGTGAGGAAAATAAACAACATGACAATAACATAGGTACCTAGCTACTACTGTGTCCCTGTAGTTCCGGGACCAGAATAGGACTACGGTACCCTCTGCCTGTCGTAAGAGGCGACAAAAAGGGGCTTCCAGGGTTGCGGGCGGGAAGAGTGGGAGCACGAACCGTCCGGCCAAGCGACCCCGGGAAGGATGGCGTCACGTGTGGTTGCATGTTGTGCTAGTGAGGTAAGAATCCCACATAACTTGCGTCGCTCCCGCGACGTCGGATACTTTTTGAAAGTTTCCCCTTCGAAAACAAAAAAAAGGTACCTACTACTGATCAGTGATAAGACGTCCTGATGAACCAATACAGGTTTGTTTATCAACAAATAACCTCACCTTTACGAAACCCGTGCAATTATATGGGAGTATTTTCAGAGTTTCCATTCAAGGATAATGTACCTTAGCTGTGAGATGGTACTATTAATAACAGCACATAAATTACAAATAGACGGCTCTCGGAGGAGACACGCGAAACGCCCACGCGGTTCAAGTCTATTTCAACGGATACGCGTCTAAGAAAATAAGCCGTACTATTTTTATCTGACCTACCTGAACAAATGTTTGAACTATAGGTAAAGAAACGCTAAGAAATATATCGAAGTTCCGCTTTTATTCAACAAGTGTTCCTTTAAAAGACTTAAATCCGATAAAGGAATGTAATAAGAACCGCGATAAAATCTCAGAGTTGAGCACACGACTGGAAATATTTATTTGGCTTCGTTTAAGTGAATCATTACAAAATACTATAAAAATGTATAAAAGTTCCGGCCACTGGAAACGTTAATCATACAATACTACCAACTTCAGTTGTAAAGGCAACAATTTGTTTTAATCTCCAAGTTTGAATTAAATATAACTCAACAAAGTTTGTTCTCAACAAGGGTTTAAACTCCAGATTTAATGATTACATTTTAGTATTCCTGGAAGAATCATTTTCCAACTTCGCGGCGTAGACACAGCGGGAAGTTGAAAATGATTGTTCCAGTAATACTAAAACGTAATCATTCTGGAATGTTTTAAAGAAGACCGTTTCGTCTTAAGGATACCTTATATTAAAATGTCTATTATTATATAAAAAGGAAATATTCTTATTTTCTTTATATATAAGAAAAAAGATGCAAACGAGCGTGCAGTCTACCTGATGATAAGTCGTCACTACCGCCCATGGACAACTGTAAGAAACTTTATCTATGTTCCATCATAGAATCTATCTGAAGTTTATCACAGATGCGTTACTACTCCCGAGGACTAAGATGCTAGCCCCATATATAACATAATATGGCCTACAATAATAAGAGTACCATTCAGTAAAGATATAACAGTACCATTCAGTTTAAAAAAAAAAAATGCGAGGCAAGAATCAAAACGTTTAATTCCCACTTTGAAGATAACTACTATATTACTGTCAGTTTCTTGCGAACAGGACTCTGAAATGTACAGTATTTATGCTTTATGACCTTATTTTATACAGATCTTCTAACTCTTTTAGTCACTTTATCTAATCTTAGAAAATGTTGGAAGAGAATTTCACAAACAGCGCTGACTTCCTACGCTGAGTTTAATTTGCAAACACCTTTTACATAAAACCAATCCCTTAAAATTTTATTTTAGAAGAAAACAAAGCATTGTTATAATTATATGTATTTAATTGTTCAACTTCAGTGTCCACATAAGCTTTTTATATTATTTAATGTGTAGTGATACATAGCTACAAATCTCTAGCCAATCTTAGGTAAGACTCATAATCTTATCTAGCGTTGATTATAGAGCAAGAGCCCGTGAGTGCCAGACCTTCGGATTTTTATAAAAGCTGAAAATTTTTCTATGTGTGTCCCTAATACAGGTAAGAATGATCCCCACCCATGAAGCTGGGGCAGCGGTGGCTTTGGCAGGTAACAGGCAACAAAGGTGTATAAAATTCCATCTCAAATTTATCATAAAATAAAACTGAATTTTTTTATATTTGATTCACAATAATATCAAAACTCGCGTTGCTCATTGCCGGACAGTTAGTATGGTTGCAACCCTCTGCCGGACACCCTTAAACTATTATAATTTATAATTATACTTACGTTATATTATAAAATCTCAATTTTATATATAATTTTTTGGAGGCCTATTAATCTATGTTTACATAATTGCCGGACAGTTTCGACGGTTCTATCATCTTGCTAGACGCATTCAAAGTGAGCAGTAGTTCGGGGAGTTTTGTTTACGTTAAACTATAAGATTATATCTACAAAGTAAAACATCAATCTCAGTGTTACGTTTAATATATTTTGAATATGAGTTGAACAAAAATGATACTTTTTTTAGGTCCCAAAATTAGGGTCTAGATAAACACTAATTTTTGGTTACTATCTTTATGAATTTCATATGACTAAAAGTTTTTCTAAGGTTTAAATAGTATTAAGTAATTGATACAATACAAATACCGAAGTGTTTCTAAGAAATATATTAAACACCACGCAGATAAAGTGTATTTAGGTCATAAAATCAATACATTAGTATGGACATGACTTGTAAATAATGTGTTTGTTTTGTGAACTTTTGAGCTGCATACGTATTATTATTCATTATACTATAAATCATAATAATACAAAATACTATATTTAAACATTATATGCAAAAATATTACAAACAAAAATTCGTATGTCTTATCCAAAATTGATTACTTACGTCATATTCAAACTGCTGTCAACTCGAACTCGATGCACTATATCCAATAATTTACGTGTTTTACGACGTATTCCACCTTTTTTCTTTAAAATGCACTAAAACTAGTTATATTTATCACTTATTAATAACGCGATTATCATAATAATTATCATAATTAATAATCGCTTATTAATCAATTTTTGCGAGCGAATTACATATCTAGCATATGGAACAACGCTCACTTACAAAAGCCAACAGCATATAAACCGGTAAATAATGGTTGGATACTGGAAAATGACCACTACTATTTTAAATGGTTTGAAGGAGATCAATTACCGAATTATGTCAGCGAATCTCTAAAAACAGTTCCAGGTATTTGATAATTATGTTAAATTATTATACATTAATTTTGGACTATTTGTAATTAAATTAACTTGGTTTTTTTACTATTGCACAAAACAATGAGGAAAGCGATATTGAAGACGATCAATCCACAGAATGGAATAATAGTGACGAGGAGTATGGATGTATTGACGACGACGATGAAAATGATGAAAATGTTTAAAGATTTTATTAAAATAAATGTATTTTTCTGTAACTTTTTTATAAATAAAATTTGATTTACTTTAATTCATTGGCTTTACAATTTTGATAGAATTGAAAATATAAACTTCGTAAAAATGAAAAATAATATAAATAAAGTTATTAGAGTTTCGATATGATTGAAGTTGTATTAGAACAATTTTACTGAGTACTGTTTTAAATATTTGTTATTCAAACTGTAAAAATTTATTTAATGAAATTTCTTGACTAAGAAAAAAATAAGCTGCACAATTTGAACTTGATAACAGTGGATGCGCAGTGAAGGGCCGCAATAAACCAAGCGCTCTGTCTCACTCGCACTAGTTACTGTATGCGTTCCTTGCTCCCCGAACTACTGCTCACTTTGAATGCGTCTAGCAAGATGATAGAACCGTCGAAACTGTCCGGCAATTATGTAAACATAGATTAATAGGCCTCCAAAAAATTATATATAAAATTGAGATTTTATAATATAACGTAAGTATAATTATAAATTATAATAGTTTAAGGGTGTCCGGCAGAGGGTTGCAACCATACTAACTGTCCGGCAATGAGCAACGCGAGTTTTGATATTATTGTGAATCAAATATAAAAAAATTCAGTTTTATTATATGATAAATTTGAGATGGAATTTTATACAACTTTGTTACCTGTTACCTGCCAAAGCCACCGCTGCCCCAGCTTCATGGGTTGGGATCATTCTTACCTGTATTAGGGACACACATAGAAAAATTTTCAGCTTTTATGAAAATCCGAAGGTCTGGCACTCACGGGCTCTTGGACTATTACTGGTGCCCGTGGGCGGCAGTGACCGCTTACCATCAGGTGGACTGAATACTCATTTGCTTGTATAAATGTATTATAAAAACGGAAGTGTATCGTGCATTTAGTGACGCGATCATTCTCAACTAAGATGCTTTATACTAATTTTCAAATAATTTACTTTACTGCATTCGCAAAATTTAATCATAATCATGATGGTATGATTAGTGTGATACAGATCATTATGAACTTCGTAGTGCAATATTCAATGTATATTCATTAACTATGTAGATTCAATAACGCATATAAAAAATAAAGCGTCCGCGTCAGCAGATGTTACGAATATTTGCGTAGTGTGCACCATAGAGCTTATAAAGAGGTGTATTGCAAATTAAAGCATTGGCGGACGGCGCATCGGGCGGGCAGGTAAAAACTGGCGAATCGAGAACAAGCCGGCTCCGCGCCGGCCACCCAGACTGTGCAATCTAGGCCGGAGAACGACGCTAGGGCTATCTGATACCAACTTGGTTTTCAAGGTGATTCGAAATTTATGTCTTGAGCATTTTAAACCTTTCTATAATTACGTCATGTCTTAAACTCTTATCTGGTACAAATGCATTATATTTAACCATTTAATAACCCCATTAATTGGATAGTTTTTAGAAATGAGTCGATTGGAAGTAAATTTCTATAATAGGTAACGTTGGTCTTAGTTACCTCAAATATCACAAAATCATAGCATAGATTAGGAAAAATTTTTTTTTTTTTAAATATGGTGATTTATATTAGAACCGACATACTTTTTTTTTAACTACGAATTAGGTGCTGTGCACTTAATAATACATTTAAATACACGCTAATTGTGTAAACATAATTATGAAGAATGTATTCGGTAAATAAAAAAACCTTCGCCCAGAGGCTGTCAGTACAGACTCTTTTATTCAACAAATCTAACTGCTCAAACATTCAACTATATCTGACCATGTACCTAATGTCTACAATTCAATATGATAATGTAATATATAAAATTCTCGTGTCACAGTTTTCCATACTCCTCCGAAACGGCTTGACCGATTTTTACCAAATTTTATATGCTTATTCAGTAGATCTGAGAATCGGCCAACATCTACTTTTCATACCCCTTAAGGGTTGTTCACCCTTAACATTTTTTTTATATTTTTATATGGTAAAACAACGTGTGTCGGGACAGCTAGTTTGTTTATAAAGTCGTCTGACTAGACGTGCGGCTAACACTACCCTCGAGTAATATTTCTGCATTTGAAGGCAAAGTTAGCAGCAAAAGTTAATAGATTAGTTAATATATTGAAGTAATACGCATTCCAATTTTTACTCGCTGCTACCATGCATGCATATACACCATCATTCGGCTTAACGGTAATTATATTTAATTAGCTTGGCATTTTGGCAACCATAAGTTAGACATAGCTCGCGATTGCACTTCTCGCTGCCTGATAAATTCTAAGAATGCACTTATATGAACAATTCCTAGAACCAAAGGCATGTCGATAGTGTACTTTAGATGTATTCGAGTCCTGTTTAAGGCCCACGTTATGGATTTTGCAAAAACCTTGATCGCACTTCTCGGAATGCGCCATTAATCATTTATCATTCGACGCATAGCCTTATCGACGCACTTAAGCTTGACGACTGCGCTTCGGCGCTAATAAAAGCCCCTTACATTGTAACGCCATTAAGTATTAAAACTTGAGGTTTTTCATTTAAAAAAAAACTTGATTGTTCCCTTTTGATGCCCTTTCTTCACAAATAATATAAACATATGCGGAGTTGTAGCTTATTGATGTTAATAATTTAAATATGCTCGCTGAAAAACTTACTCCTAACGTAATTAATGTTCCATTTAATGTACTTAGTAGTAATAATCTTCGTTTACATTAATAGTGGGTAATGCTTTCATGTAATTGCGAGAATAAGGTCGGTAAGACAATGTTACGTTATTAACCTTTGGATAAAGTTTGACTATTATGAAAATAAATATCAAGGATCGCAGCTCGAAGTCAAATGTTTCATGTTAAATGCTGAACGCCGGATATCGCCGATTCGACTCGTTAAAGAGAAAACTCACCTTCATAATTATTAATGTGAAAATTAGCTTAAGAACCCAAAGCGAGCGAATAAGCTCGTAAAAGCGAAACTATCATTTAGCGTACCTATTCGCTTTTTAAGGTAACTGTCTTGCTGTGCACTGATTAAGTCTCATAATGAAGTTCGCTCGCGAGGCCGTTTTAATTACCGCGAGGAGCAAGAGCAGCACCGGCTCATTTTATGTTCCAACTAGTTCTTACCCGCTTCTCTTCTTGTTGAAAATGCTGATTATAACAGAAGTTAGCAAATATATAACTTGGTAACCGACCATTGACATTTATTATTCTTTACATACATACTTAAAAGCTTAAACACTTCGAATATTCTAATATATTTCATTACAAAGATATAACAAGAACGCTTTAAAAGGACTTGTCAATGTAACTTATAAGTGTCACCAAAGTATTTTGCATGTAACTTAAGAGTGTTACCGGTAAACTTCACAATAACGCCATTTTGATAGACGATTGGCCTCGCCAAAAAAATCTATTGTACTACCGAACAAAGTCCAGTCAATAAGGAACAATATATAGTACGCAATGAATCTATTGCTTTTCGCAAGCAAGAGTAGCTATATAAACGGTATAACAGATCATTATTGACCACTCAGGTCAGCGGCAAACATTCTCAACCGGCCATCGGCCCACCATTCTTCCCGCTCTATTCTCATTCAAGTAAAATTGAAATCGATTGTGCACGGAATACGCTTCAGATTCGAACGGCAAACGGTTAACAGATAACCTGGGCGACACGGTCCAAGCTAAGGCAGTTCCTGGAATGCATCGATCTCTTTTTGCAATAACTTGCGTTATGCCCACACAAAATCCTATTGTGTTTTTTCCTCATAGATCGAGTCTAATTATACGAAAACCGAATAAAAAACATACGTTCTAATTCTTTTGTGATCGGCACACATGTAACGATTTTACCGCTCGTAATCCATTAATTATTTTAAAACCCTGCCGCAATCTTTTAAGGTGCTCGTTATGTTTATTTGTAAAACAAAAGTTTACAATACCTGCCTGTGTATGGTTTATCTTGGAAACTGCCGAATATAATTGGACATGATTCACACACAAATAAAGAGCACTTAACAGGGAATATCGTATGCTATTTTTATTACGAAAATATTTACGATACGTGATTAAAAATGGATTTTACGCGCATGGGGGTGCACGCTTGATGCGCACCGTTGGGAGACTTCATTTTAAAAAATAAATACGTACTCGTAATTGATTAAATGCAAATAAATTATAGTTTACATTAATTTCACGGGTCAAGCCGGTCAACTAAAAACAATTTGGGGAGCGACGGTTTTCTTGGAATAATGTTACGGTGCGTGTGATTAAGACGATAAACAGTTTATTTACGGTCAGGGGTGCCTTAATTGTTTATACCTACGAGTAATTACTGATATGTATCTACTTAAATATGTACATAAATAGAAAAATCTAGTTGGAAAAAAAAGTCGTTGTAACGCTCCAATAAATAATAATGATAATAAGACACATAACACCAACACAAAATTAAGTTTAGTAGCGTAAAAAATGGCAATTTTCAATGAAAAAATTAAAAGTCGAATATCTCAAAAAGGGTCAAGTTTAGGGTAGGGTGTTTCATAGTGAAATAAGTTAGAAATAATGGGTACTCCACGCCCTTAACGGATCTAGCACAACTTTTCCTGTAACCCTGTATAATGTATATATTATATTAAAGAAAATAATGTTTATAGGAGTATGTACAAAAATTACAGGAACTCCTGCATGATGAGCATGATTCCTATCACTTTGCACTGCAATGCCGAGCTGCAGCATATGATTAATCATTATTAGGATTTAATCTAGATTAAAATTTAATCACTTTAACATGGATTCATGTAATATGCATTACAGCTATTATGAATATTACAGTGTTTTAGTTTTTACAATAAAAAAATATGTAACTCTGATTTTTCAGACTATGTACATAATTTTTATGTTAACATATTTAAAGGGTAAGTGTGATACTTGTCCGAAACGTTTATAATCTCGTACGCAGTAGTAGGACGTAGGTTTCTAATTGAATCCGTGTAGAGGAATAAGGACAGCAGAAGCCCTTAATTGTTCTGCATGCTTATTTGCTTCACAATAAAAAGTATATAGTACACCAGTGCTACTAACATACCGCTTAAAGGGCGAAGCACACAAATAGTATAGAACCAGTGTAGTTCGACCGGGCAGATACCACCGCCACACCTATTTCTAGTCTGAAATATTACTTGCATTTCGTTGGAAAAAGATGTGGTTGTCGGTTACTTTTATAACAGGCGACTATCTTAGTTCTCGGGAATAGAAATGCATCTATGACTGCCTCTGATAGAACCCTGTTCTATATAAGTTGTTTACAGATGTCCATGGGCGACAGTGGCCACTTACCACCAGGTGGACTGTATGCTCGTTTACTACCTCAATGTAAAAAAATTAAGAACCTACTTATTGTCAAACACAAACGTGTTCAAAACATGTGTCATTTGGGACCTGTTCCTGTTTGAAATTCTCGTATGCTTCATAATAAAAATTATCTTACAAATCTATGCTACTCGTATGTTTTTAAAGAGGAAATCACACAAGAGTCATAAGAAAAACAAAAACATGCGTGCGTACAAAGTACACATGTCAGAAGTGAAACTTCTTTGGCGAACTAATTTATAAATCTTGTTTATATTTATACAAATCTAAAACTTTAAATTTCCAAGATTAAGAGGAAGGGAAAAAGGCGTCATACGACGTTCGCTCTGTCTCACTTTTTCTCTCAATCTTTCTCACTCGCTTGCTCCCTACTCTCACTCCACGGCTAGTTGCTCATGCTACGTTCGCCCTGTCTTACTCTCTCTCAATCGGTCTCGATCACTCTCTCTCTCTTTTCCGACACTTCCGTTGCATACCGGCGTGACGTTTCATCTGTAAAAAATTTACCCTCATGCGCCTAAAGAAGTTTCACTTCAAAAATTAAGAACCTACGTCATCGACATCTTCTTTGTAGGTAGTCCAGTAACTAGCAACCACCTCATAACCGTGTCCGAGACGGGTGTATCTCACAATTTGCAAACGGCGCGTGACTCAGCGCTAAGAGTTAAACAAGTTCGCGTCGGTGATTGCGAGTTATCACGGCAATATGTTGCAATCTTCTTATCGTGACGACGGCATTATGGATGTTTATTGAAAAGATATACGAGATATATGCTATACGAATTTAATAGTTCACGCCAGTAATGTTATGGATAGGAAATTTACGGTCTGAATACATACGAATTCATGTCCGACCGAAACTGGTTTTTCGACCGAAATCGAAACTGAATTTCGGCAACGGTCTGAGTTTCAGCCGAAACCGAAACTTCCTTACAAGGATTAAGTTTTGGGAAAAAACAGAAAAAACCTTTATAAAATTATCAGTCTTTTGTTTTTTCATCTTTAAATCACAGCTATTCAGTCTTCGACATTTTCACTTAAGGATAATTTATAATAATCAACGTTACTACAACACATAATTTTAGAAATAAACATACGGTATTCAACGCCGAACATGACTGACCACAGCGCGAGAAGTCCTGAGTGCAGTTTCGGTTTCGGTCGTAGTTTCGGCAGCTTTTCCTCAGAAACCGAAACTAAACCGAAACTCGTATTTTTGCCGATACTCAACCGAAACCGAAACCGAATATTCGATCGGACACTAATACGAATATATAAAAAAATAATTTAATTATTTGAGATACAATTACTGATAACGAATTATGTCGGTTTATCCTATCCTTTATCATATAGTTTTAGATAGTTTTATTTACAAATATAAACAGGTGATCATTTGATTTGTCAAATCATCATTACTAATAGTACCTACTCACTGAACGAGCCACATGATTTCATCGTTTCTATAATTACATCAGGGTGGAAAGTTACAATTTGTGTCATCTAGACTACCCTATCAGAAATTATTTGAGACATTATTATCCGCTTCTGTTACGGATTCGGATACATTTTTAATTCGGATATCCGATAGTTTCGTTTACGGTTACAAAGTTCCATAACACATCACTGCTTCATACTTAAAAGGTTTCCTATATACCTACCTTACCTAGTATAGGTGTTGAAAGTAATTAAAAATATATCTTGACGATAACGAAAGCACCAAAATATTTTTTGATTCGTTATCCAAAAATAAAACATCATTAAAAAATTCGTTTTAACTTTATTAGCGATAAGTGTGTATTTTAACTATATATTAAATAGAATACATATTTTAATTACCCTTTCGCAGTTGGCCAGCGCGGAAGAATGTGGCTCTTCTGTGAAAAGACCCGTGCCCAGCAGTGGGGCAGTAATGGGTTGACGACGACTTAATAATATTTGACAAAAACCATGAAACCAATAATAACACACGAAAGGATGCAAAACATTACATGTGAACTTTGTAAGTAACTTCAGAAACAAATAATAACAACTTTTAACGTTAAGTAGCAAGGCTTTTAACATGTCCTTGAAAATGAGATAAAATTTGACGGAGCGTAAAGAATCATTATTAGAACTTTGCCAAAATAGGCCACTCGCGAGCCTCCCTTCGATCCCTTCACCTGTTTGCTTAATAATGTTTCCGCTACCGTAATGTAGTACTTATAAGATTACACGTTAAGAGGCAAAGAATCGAGTTAAAGTGAGGATTAGTTGTGCATGTTTAATTGAGTATATCCGAAGTAGTTCAGATTACTATACATAAATAATTGTACAGTTTCGTAAACTTCATCTTTTTACTTATTCTTTACTGTTCTTAGCTAAGAAAATGTACTAATATAATAATTCGTAGATTAATTTATAATAATATGGTCATACTTTAATCACAACGTTAATAATAACAAATAAATAAATTACAAATATCAAATAGTAGAAGTGTTAGCTTGATGACAATTTTTTTCAGGTACGTAATTAATAAGTATTCATGTCATTTCGCAACTTACTTTCTATTTTAAATTTAGAAAGCAACCCATACAACAAATATAAAGAGAAAAAGTACATTTAAAACAATTATAATAATAGTTTCCGTTCGATAATTTCTGTTAAGCAATTTGCCACACATAGAATAATTTGAACGGAAGCGCTCCCATGCCATTCTTTCGTGACGAGTGACGACATTCGTGACAAGAGTGTCGCCCATTGTTAATCTCAAATAATGAATAATGATGTCCGAGACGTTGATGTCGTTTTAAAGAGTGCCTTGAGAAAATTGTGGTGTTTGTGTGTTTACAAGGTAAACCTTACGAAACCTGTAATTATTTCAAAATAAAGTATATTTAAGTAATTTTGTTTAAACAGTGAGAATAAGAATTTCATTCACAAGTCATAGGGTTGAGATTTCTTTATTACGCTGTCAGATATAATCTGTACAAAAATAAGTGGCGGTAAGTCGTAAGTGACCGACTACGACTCGGAAAGAACAACGAAGTGTCGTTACTCCATTGAAAGAAGGATCATTAATCCTGGCTCGAACAATACACGGCGTTAAGTTTAACTAATGTGTGCTCATCGCGGAACGGAACGGTAAGTGCACTCGCACACAGCTCCACCGGCGGCCGCCGACACGAATATTTCACTTATTTTGCATACTAACAAGAAACGGTGTGCCTGCGCGCGACATTGCGTCACCGGCGCGCGCGGCTTGCGCAATCGACTCACGCGCTGCCATTCATCCGGCCGCACCGGCTGGTAACAGTCTAGATTCGTTACATCTAGAGCCATGTTTCCGTCTCGCCGTGTGAGCAGAATATGCTTATTAGCCCGCCGAGGTTGCGGAGCGGCGGCAAGGTTAGCTACCGATGTCCGCGCTCGGCACGAGTGCGGAGCGGTAGCGGTGCTGGAGGTTACCGGATGGAGCGGTTGTTTTTCTCGCTTAGCACCCAGAATTAAGTTTCTCATTTGAATTTTTACTCGCCACATACAACTGATATAATTACATTTCAATTCCAACATATTCGTTGCAGAGAACAAAAAACATGTGAATGAAACGAAACGGGTACGACGGACGGGCTAAATTTATATTCTTGTTAAAAATATCAAACATCAAAGGAAAAAGTTTTCACGCTCTGAATAGTACGAAAACTAAAATAAATACGAGTTTTCCAACAGGAGATGTGGATCAAGAAGCTAATAGGGGTAGTATGAATAGTAAAATCCACAAGTATGTCAGCGTCAGCACATTCATTCATGCCTATACGCCGATTAGCGTTCGTCGTATTTCTATGGAACTTTTACGATAAGGGGCCGGATGTTTGGGTCTTGCTTGTCATTGTTCACATTAGCCTATTGACTACTGGCTCTAAGTCCGATTGTTACCCGTAAATTAAACTTGAATGGTATCACCTTTCGGGTTTTGATAGCGGAATTTTTCAAAAGAAATAAAGTATTTTCGCTTTCAAATCGTGTAGCTTAAGGTAAAAATAACCTAATCAATTATATATTTTCATTAATGTCAAAAACTAACGTTATAAGTCTAGATTTTAGTACCATACGAATACGAACCCTCTATCTTTTTTACCTCAGATTACGTGCTTATTAGAATTCAGTGACACAAGATTTAACGACAAGGGAAAATATATATGTGTATGTAGCACGAGATACATTATCTCTTCTCATTACAAGTGGAGATCCGAAAGAGCACAACAATGAGTTTACGTATGATGCTCATGTCATTCGAAGTGGGATATATAAGAAACAAATGTATCATTTAGTCCCAATCTATATATTAATACGTGAAGCAAAAGCTTGTGATTCGTTTTTAAGATACTTGCCGCAGACGGAGGAGTATGAAATTACGCACGGTTATAGTTAATGTAGAGAAGGCTTATATAATGCTAATATTTTTTAAATAATGCATGAAACATACACAAAATCAACTTAAAACACATGACACACACTACCTTGCATTTGACACAAACACATACATAATAAACGAAATAGAACAGTTAACGTCAACATAGAACGTCTTACTATGAAAACACAATGTCAAAAATATTATATGTCTTTGTCAAAATACCCGCTATTGCTTTTAAAATCAGCTTAGCTAATTAAACCTCTTTTTACCTTTAACGGCTGCGTTCAAAGTAACCCGAAAATTATTACAATTTATTTGAATTTGAGAAATATTCGTGCTACTTTGGACAATATGAAGTTTATTTTTTTAATTTAAATTATGGTCGAATTTCGAGCATAGCAACGGGTGACTAGTATAACCAACTGCGTCTATCGACCTACCGTATCATCTATCGGCCCTACGTAGAGACAAGCTGATCCTGGCTTGGCAACCACACAAACATCTCCGTTGCACCAGAACAATCTGATGTATGCTCACCATGACACGAAACAGACAATAATTTAAACTGGCACGTAGCCATGACACACTTATTTCTTTTTCGTTGTCCACGTTTAGAAAGTCATTAAGATATATTCGCGGGTGAGAAATACCTCATCGTTGACGGAGTCGATGACCACAGGTGAAAAAAAAAAACCGGGGAAAATGCTGGGCGGTCTCGCGTATCGCGTGTTTCTCACTATCATAAGAAATATTTGTTGAAAAATATAAAAAAAAAATTCGGCTTACTATGAACAGCGCAAACCTCTCTGAAAGAATCTTTCTGCCATTTTTTTTTTTATAACAGTTTGAATTTTAGTTAATTATGGACTGACATGGCACTTGAATTTTATTTAAATTCTACATTTACATTTTAAATATTATAATACTATGCGAACAGTGAAATCTCATCGAGCTTCACAGTTATCTAGATAAGTTGACTCACCGACGGATGTTCTCTACTCTACAAAATAGTTTTTACTCAATTTACAGCATAATCATTAATCAAACGTATTTATTATGACGAAGGACTGGGAAAATAATGACAACATTGTAATACAATAAACCTATTAAATTGTAGGGCGGAGTGATTCAGACTTTGTATCGAATCGATTACGTGGAGTGCACTGCGTTATTCAATTAAAACGAATTAACGTAATCAAATTACAGATAGCGATTTATATAGGAATACTTATCTGGTACGAGGACGGTGCGTCAAATCAAGTTAACATTGTCATTTTTGTACGCACGCATCGATACGCATGTAGTAAGAACTCGTGTATAGTTATCAATACGCTCGTTCAAAAGTTATTTTATTATAACTGTTATAATGCAGTAACTTTTTAATTTTCCTTATTTTTATTCTTATTTAAATATATTTTTTTAGTATTCGTTTTTGGGACTATCGTAGCGGTTTTCACGCCAGACTGACGTGTCGAGTACTGAGTTTGACACACGACTAACCACACATCTAAATGATGTATTTAGTTTTCTTAATTACTCTACAATAATGTTCCGAACCAATCATTACTCAACTTGCCTTTAACCATTGCCTCTAATCTTATGGTGAAATTTCCTTAACTAAGCAAACCAATTTCAAATCAATCACAGCTGTGTGCGTGATCAAACAATAACAATTATTGCACCCATCAACACCGCAACCGGGCATTATTACCGTTACGTGTTATTCAATTCGACAATCACAATACAACGCAGACAAACACACAAGCCTATCGGCAATCACGCTCGTGAGGCGCCACAGATAATATAATTAACTAGGTATATTTCACCCGCAAGCGGTCGACAATGAGTAGGTTCCGCTTAACGCCCGCAACGTTTGAAACACGTTATCATTTCATCCAAAAATCGTGATTTTCGCAAACGATCACTTAACTACTCATGAAGTCTCTTTTCGCGAACGGGGTCAGATTATTATTAATGTTTACTCCTGCGTCGTGGGTGGAAAGGGCACACAAACTCCTGTGTTGAGGATGCCAAGGACACACAAACACCTAGATCCAGAACAGAAATCTAAAATCATCATTCAGATATCTATCCAGTCGAGGATTAGAGCTGGAACCTACCGCGTGTCAAATCAGTGAGGTCCTCGGTCCGCCACGCGGTTCGTCACCAAACAGCCGCGGCGTTTACACATCACTTGTACGGGAGTTTTAGCAGCCGCGTTGGAGGTCGTACCGGGCGCTGTGTGGAAGCCATCGGATCTACCGCCGCTGATCGCATCGCGGCAAACAATACGGCCTTTGGACGCACACGTCACGAGCTAATTGAGTTAGAGACGTTCCACTCGAACAATCCGGTTCGGCTACCGAGGTGTCGGTTTAATTGTGACATTCAGCTCCAATAACACTCAATAGTGTCTGATGACAGACACCTGTGACCAGCAATTGATGTTGTATTTAACTAGATCTATAATGTAAGAAATAATACCTAATTATCTATTCTGTATTATATAAAAAGTACCGATGTTACACACTTCCTTCTAGAAGAAATTTGTGCCACTAGGATATAAAAAGGATTGCAGCTATTCTAAAATTATACAATTATATGAATAAAAAACAATTAACATTATTCGGTATAAGAATTCATTTACAAATTTGCACTTGGCCAGCGCGGTAAACTATGGCCCAAAACTCTCTCATTCTGAGAGAAGACCCGTGCCCAGCAGTGGGACAATAATGAGTTGATGACAGATTAGAACAGTAAATATGTAATAAACTTAACAACTATTAAGGCAAGATTTAGCAATATTAAGACCAGATTGGCTTATAATCTGATCGCTGCATACAAAACGACCTTTAAATATAAATGTCACAAGTTAATACGTTTGTGACTAGTTTTCTCAGCAGACAGACATGCAGTCCATCTGATGTTATATCCAAGGCTCGGAACCGGTTTAAAAATACCGGTTAATTTCGGTTAAATACCGGTAAATATAATCGTTCTTTCATTTACCGGTTAAACAGGTGAACGGTTTATAATTAACCCAAATGATAAAGGTTACCGGTTACTTTTGTACGATCGGTTTGGTCACCCAAATTAACCGGTTAATTCCATAATTCCTATTTTAATAAACTGGAGTGAATCGGATAGATTCATGTTTTGAAATGTTTACGCCGAAGCATCGCTAAAAAGGGTAAAAACACTTTTTTCGCGATATCTCGGAAACTATGCATCTTACAAAAAAAATGTTACGTCATAATTTGTAGCAAATTGTTTCGCCTACAGATATGTTTATATAAGTTTTTGCCCTAATTTAAAAATTAAAGAAGTTATAAGCAAAAAAGTAAGATTTTTTTTATATTTTCTTCTTTATTTTTCTACAACTTTTATATGGTTTACAAAAAAAAAAAGAAATACTTCAGACCCATCTTGTAGATGATCTTTTGAGGAAAATTATTCACTATATTTTTTTTATTTTATACATCTAAAACGCTGCTACAGCGCTCCAAAGTTAACCGGATTCGCCAATGCTCATGAGATGACCGGATTCTCATGATTTTTTTTTTTGTAAATATATTCTTAGAAATTTTTTGTTAAATTTGTATAACTCTGTAGGCGCGTTTTTTTTAGACTCTAACTCAAAGGTGGTAAGGAGAAGAGGAATGAATAAGTAACAAAAATCTTTGAGATGGGCAACAGCATCTCCTTGCGCAATTCTTACACCTACTGCGGTCACCAATTCGCTTGCCAGACGCGGTGACGATCGGCAAAATCCCCAAAATGACAGGTGCAGAGAAACGGGCCCCCAGTCCCTAGCAGCCCCGCTATTCCGGGCTACGGTAGCGGCCAAGGTAACGGCGAGGCAGGGGGTGCTAAGAATCTCCGGCAGAAATCCGTCTACCGCAATCGACGACTTCTGCACCTGGCAACATACAACACTCTGTACCGACGAGAAGATACAGGAGCTGGACGACGATATGCACAAGTTAAACTGGAGTGTTTTGGGATTGTCTGAATTCCGAAGACAGGGAGAGGACACAATAATCCTAAAATCAGGCAACTTGTTCTATCACCCGGAGGGCGAACATCTGTCCCAGGGTGGTGATGGGTTCCTCGTCCACAAATCCCTCGTCAACAACGTGGTATAATAGTATAATAGTAATATATATATATATTATAATAGTCGACAGTGTGTAACTTGGATAAGACAGACAAACGGCACATATTTAGTCATGTCTCTGTGGTGTTTCTAGGTCTCGGGTTCTATCAGAACGGTCTTCTGAGAACGGGTTTTCTCTACTCTCGGTCTTATGAGGGAGAGGCGAGAACTATGTTTGCAGTCTCCAACCTCAATGTCGAAATACAGACTGCTCAATAATCAGATCTCTCAGAGTAGGCGACGCGATTGGCGTGCTCATACAACTATCGCATAAAAGACGCTATTGAGCGAAAACCCCGGCTCAAGAGTGTTCGCCAGGGTCCTGTGCGTTGGGCAGAGCCTGCTGACGAGGTTGAAGACAGACTCGAACACCATAGTTTCGTCTAAACCCTATATTCTGGGAGAAATTAAAAAACACTACGGACAGTTGTAGAAATATGGCGGTCGACAAACGTGCCAAATTGACCCGAAACTATACTGAGGACCTCCCGGACGTCAGCCTGTACAAGATAAGAGGGGCTCTCAAACAGCTGAAAAACAACAAGACACCGGGAGATGACGGAATCACAACAGATCTGCTAAAAGCTGGTGGTAAACCGGTACTAGTGGCGCTCCAAAAGTTGTTTGATTCTGTCATCAATAGCGGGACCTCCCCGGAAGAGAAGGCAAAGGCGTAGTGGTGTTATTCTTCAAAACAGGCGATGAAACCCTTTTGAAGAACTACAGGCCCATTGCTCTTCTGAGCTAAGTGGGGATTCAGGCAAGGCGATGTCATATCACCGAAGCTGTTCACCGCTGCGTTGGAAGATTTGTTCAAGCTGATGGAGTGGAAAGGTCTTGGCATTAACATCAATGGCAAACACGTCACACACCTACGATTTGCCGATGATATAGTTATCTCAGCAGATTCGCTGACGGCCCTCAGCACTATGCTAGGCGACCTTAACAGTGCCTCATAACGGGTGGGTCTTAAGATGAACATGAACAAGACAAAAATCATGTCTAATGTCCATGTCACACCCGTACTGGTAGTTGTTGACGGCACTCCTCTCGAAGTTGTTGACGAGTATATTTGCCTGGGACAAACGGATGGGTAAGTCCAACTTTGAGAAGGAGGTCACTCGAAGAATCCAACTCGGCTGGGCTGCGTTCGGGAAATTACGTAGTATCTTCTCGTCCACAATTCAATTTGTCAATAGTTAAGTTATTCAAGCAATGTGTGTTGCCAGTGATGGCCTACAGCGCTAAAACGTTTTCCTTCACTGTAGGCCTCATTCGGAGGTTCAGGGCCCCGCTAAACAAATATCGCTGGACGGCACTATGTCCTATATGAGCGCCGACTTCGGGACTATGCACTAAGTACTAAGTTAGTTCTAAACCAAAATTAATAGAAATTATTTTAGACTTTTAGGGACATTGAAGTCGGTAGATATTTTTTGTTAAAAAGTTTTTATTTCACGCTTTTTAGTGACTATATAGTAATATTTTTATTTAAATAATGACATTTAAAACCCATATGGGTGCAAAGTTCTCATCAAGGTGGTAGAACCAGTGTAGTTCGACCGGGGAAGTACCACCGCCACACCTATTTCTAGTTAAAGGTGGTAGAACCAGTGTAGTTCGACCGGGGAAGTACCACCGCCACACCTATTTCTAGCGTGAAGCAGTTCTTGCGTTTCGACAGAAGGGTGTGGTTGCCGGCACACTTTCACATGAGGCGACCATCATAGTCCTCGAGAGTAGCGACGCATCTGTGATTGACTTCAGATGGAACCCATGTTCTGTATGAAGTTGATTACAGATGTCCATGGGCGGCAGTAACCACTTACCATCAGGTGGACTGCATGCTCGTTTGCTACTTCAGTCAAATAAAAAAAAAAAAAAAAAAAAAAAAAAATCAATATAAATGAATTCAGCCCAAACACAAGGTAGCTGCTGTAAACCGTTGAAGAGTTCCTTAACTGTCTTTCGTCTTCATCATCAGACCAGACAGGTGTAACGTTTCCATCAATACAAATTAAACAAGCTCAAACACAAGGTAATTGCTGTAAATCGTTGAGGAGTTCCCTCGACTGTCTTTCGGCTCCATCATCAGATCGACTCCAGACCTTCATTATATTATAGTACTTTAAATTGTTTATTAGAAAAATTTACAAATGCACTAGTCACCCCTACGATTTTTGAAATATCCCCTCGAATTCTCTAGAATGACATCATCAGATCCTGGTTCATCATCATGGTACAATTCCTGGAATGTATCCTTTCCAACAAAAAAATAATCTTCAAAATCGGTTCATAAACGATGAAGTTATCCGCGAACAAACATAAAAAAATATATATATACGGTCGAATTGAGAAACCTCCTTTTTTGAAGTCGGTTAAAAATTGAAGCGCGTGCGATTGCGTATACTTTGTGATAGTGAGCGCAACGTCCAGAGCATGTCTAAAACGCGGTAGAATATTAATAATCTTGGTTTTAACCGGTTAATTATGGCAACCAAAACCTAAATTCGTGAAAAACCGGTACTTCGCATAAACCGGTAATAACCGGTTAGGTACAACCTTTAACCGATATTCATTTAGGTTTGGGGTCAATGACCGAAACCGGTTTAGAAATAGAACCGGTTTCCGAGCCTTGGTTATATCACCGTTTTTATCTTCGAAATCATACCAAAGATTGCCATCCTAAAAATAATCAATTACTTAAAACGATTTAAGTAAATGAAATTAAGACGCATTTGATGTTTAAATGGTTCTAAATTCATGATCATAAGAGCAGAAACGCTGATGTTACAGTGATTTCATTGGTGATGGAAAATCATTTTCGTTTTTAAGTATTGATTTAGAAAAACTAAGAACGGCTAACGGATATTTCTAGTTTTTATTAATGAAACTTATATTTTTTAAGTACAAAAAATACATGATATCGCATTGCCATTTTTTTCATGTATATAACTTCGATTTTATGACTCATGTAATATGCGTTGTATTGTTGTCTACCCAATACAAAGCTAATTAAGTAATTTACTTACGGCACATAATAATAATAATGAATCCAAAGTCCAATGACGCCAAAAAAAATAAACATCTGCATTATAAATATTCTTTACATATTTGTCTTAAAATTTTCAAGGAGCATATAAGTACATGCTCCTTCGTATTTAAGACAGTTTTTCAGTGTGGTTAAATTTATTTATAGTTTTCTGCAATGAATCCATCACGGTAACTTATAGTAACTCTGTAGTTTCAGTGGCCACTGAAGATCATTGGGTCGCAAATATATTATGTCTACTACAAACTTTATAACTTTTTCAAGGTGGTAGAACCAGTGTAGTTCGACCGGGGAAGTACCACCGCCACACCTATTTCTAGCGTGAAGAATTTCTTGCGTTTCGATATAAGGGTGTGGTTACCGCCAAACTTTCACATCAGACAACCACCATAGTCCCAGGGAGTAGCAATCTGTGATTGACTTCACATGTATGAAGTTGATTACAGATGTCCATGGGCGGCAGGGACCACTTACCATCAAGTGGACTGCATGCTCGTTTGCTACTTCAGTCAGATAAAAAAAGTATATAAAAAAGTCCACGGGTACACCTAAATAGTAATAGGTACCAAATGAACAGTTGCTTAAACAGGAGACTCCAAAAACTTAAACGAGAACGTACAAATACATTCTATCTTATATTTTTCTGTAGGAACCCGGAAAAAAAATGTGCCTACATTCGTGAACGTGCCGGATGTAATGCGGAATACTAATTTGTTCCGTATCAGAATTTCAACGCCGTTTCTATATTCCGCGGCCAATTTTCCTTTAACATATTCGGTGGCTTATTGTCGTGTTAGCAATAACAAACGCCTTGTAACTCACCGATTCCCAAAAGTTTAAATACAAAGCTCCTTACTTGTGAGCTTATCTTCTAATATGCCGCGAATACAGAAGCCGCATATAGCCAATAGTACGGAAAGGAAGGTGACGCACAAACAGAAGACGCCGAATTTTTTTCCTTGTGCCGATTATATTCGCGAATAAAGAATCTCTAGCCATAAATAAGAAAATAGTCACAATTTTTTAATCCGTTAACAAGAATCTTTTACTATACTCATAATTTGCCATTATTTTTCGTATATTTTTATATGGGGCTTGTCGCACCGTCCTCCAACAAGTGTGAACAGCGCGACAAAAACGAATGCAATTATCGCTGAGCGCAATTGTTTTATCGAACGATATAGCCGACCAGGAAGAACGACTGACTCGATTATTTTCGTACATCGCACCCCGTACGTACTTAGCTGCGTACGTGTGCTATAAACGAATGGATGTTTGAGCATTTCAAAATACGTGAATTCAAAATGATAATACGTAATAAGAATGCCTTCTGAACCTAAGTATTGTTAAAGATTATAAAGGGCACTATGTAACAATAAGTACCTAACTTATTGTTACATAGTCCCCGGACTCCTAAACGAAAAAAATAAAATGCCATCGAGAGGGAACAATTCTAACTTTTTTATAATTCATGGATAAGAAAAGTTAATCAAAGGGTAAATATTAGAGATGTAAAAACTGTACCCTGATAACAATCGACATAAAATCAACACGTGTCATTAGTATAATAAAAAAAACAATATTGTGTGGGCAGTTCAAATGAAGTAACTATTAATTTACCTTCGCATGTCATATTTCGAAATACTGTTACCGTTAGCATAACCATTTGCATCCACCTGTTTGGTACCACGCATTCGTATTGCATTATGGCATTGAATATAAAAATTGCTAAAGAAGCTATGTTTATGACCAACTTCTAATTAATATTACCGACGTACGTATTCAAGGGAATAAAATAAAACTATCGAAAATCCGAGTTAAATGTATTTTTCCGGATATTCAATAAGTCGAAATGTCATGGGGAGAAGTTTATGCCATGAAGTTCACCTAAAGAGAATATAAAAGACTTGATATTTACTTGGCAATGGCATTGTCACACTTAGAAGTTATCATTCGGTGAGTAAATGTATTAATGGTGTGTAATGTCGTAGACTGACCATAAAGCTAGAAAATGCTTTTTTATCTGACTGAAGCAGCAAATGAGCATGCAGTCCACCTGATGGTAAATGGTAACTGCCGCCCATGAACCCAAGTTCTGTATGAAGTTGATTACAGATAATCAACTTCATACAGAACTTGGGTTACATCTGAAATCAATCACAGATGCGTTGCTACTCCCGAGGACTATGATGGTCGCCTCATGTGAAAGTGTGGTGGCAACCACACCCTTCTAGAACTGCAACGCAAGAAATGCTTCACGCTAGAAATAGGTGTGGCTGGTGGTGTAGCTGGTTCTACGACAAATGCTATCATGCTATCTATGAATTACGTTAAAAATACAGAATGTCACTAGTTCATAAACATCTTTCATATCTTTTATGAGTTGAACCAAATATTTGTACTATACGTCAATAAAAAATAAAAAACCTGCATTCATTCATTTCAATATAATAAGAAATATTGATAATTTAGTACGCGTTCCCGCGAACGCGTCGTCGCGTGTAGTTAGACGTTATTGAGCCCCATTCACAGATCCCTTATCACAATATTGAAATAGCAACATTGCGTATAAACCGTGGCACTATCGGGCGACGAGCTGACCGCTATCGAAGGTGCTCCCGTCCTATCTGAACGGATGTTTATATAAGTGATAGGCAAACTTTCAGCAGTTTATTAACCTCTTGACTTTGAACTCGCCACTATTGATATGTAGCGTAATAACATCGCTCGTTTTCGTCACCGTTAAATTTTATTACGGTCCCGCCGCTCATTCATAAACCGTTGACTTATCGCGACACCGGTTGTAGGATTTTTTTTAACGTAAGATAAACTTTAATGTCATAACAAGTTACTTTTCAGCAGAACACTTGAAACTAATCGAACATTGTGCCCTCACTATGAGTTTATTATGTTTCATCAATGATTATTTATGTTTTCGCTCATCATTGCAAAGTATAAGCCAAAACGCAAACAGTGATTATTTGGAAGAAACGTAATAAACTCGTAGTAAGGACACCGATACAAGATTAGGAACAAAATCTGTAACTGACATTATATAAGCGCTCTCAGACAATACATATAGGTAGGTACTAAATAAAAAAACATTTCAGTTCAGCGGACAAACAGGATGGAAGACAAAACGCAGTCAAATCGATCTAATACAGTTTTACGTGAATCAACGCTGCCTCATACCGTAGGTACACGTTAAGTTCACTTGCACTAAGCCCGTACTTTTAGTGCCAACTATTAGTTAACGATAACAAGTTATCTCGCATCATTTAACTATCGTCACTGACGACTTCCGTGTAAGTGAGTACTTACTATAATTATACTCGTGGATAATATACACCGCTAATGCCGGGGTAAAACAAACAAGATAACTAGGTAACAGCTTGGAGTTCAAATCATTTTTAAATGATCTATTATAATAGTTATTAAACGGAGTGTTTTAAGTAACTTTAATTCTTGAGAGCAAATAACTACGAAATTTTATGCACTTTCGTAGTTATATATATGAACATGTAATCAAGCTCCTGTATATGGTGAATCCCTACCATGTACTTCTAAATTTCTAACTGATACCAAATGAAATGGAACTGCTGCATGATCTTTATAGATGAATGACTATGTTTAAGGCGTAAGTTTGAAGGACTCATTCACCTACTTACATTTATACGATACCTACCATATGGCAACCTGGAGCCAGCATTTACGATGTAAATCATAATTTTGTGTGTGTACATCGTTCACAGGAGCTATTTTACAAAGTATGTAGTAACAACAATAGATGTAAGACATCGAATATTTTGGTGTATTGTTCATTGATGTGACGAACGTAGTGCCCTCATGAATTTTAATAGGCAATATGAGTAAGTACATAATCGACAAGATTAAAAACAAACATAGATATTCCCGCTGCCAACATACAAGAAGGCTCTTATACTTATCAGAGAGGTATGACACCCACTATAGGGTAAAGGTGGTAGAACCAGTCTAGTTCGACCGGAGAAGTACCACCGCCACTCCTACTTCTAGCGTGAAGCATTTCTTGCGTTTCGATAGAAGGGTGTGGTTGCCGGCACACTTTTATATGAGGCGACCATCTTAGTCCTCGGGAGTAGCAACGCATCTGTAATGACTTCAAATGGAACCCACGCTCTGTATGTAGTTGATTACAGATGTACAGATGTGTTACAGTGACCACTTACCATCAGGTGGAATGCATACTCGTTTGCACCTTCAGTCAGATAAAAAAAAAAATGTGACACATATTATACTCGTACGGCACGTAAATACGTTAGTCATCTAATGCATCAAAACTGATTCACTTTACATAGTTTACAGTAAAGTTATCAGCTTATCGACGTCAGCGGTGAGTGAAATAGAGAGTGGGCGGTTATCGTCCACTGCGCTTGCGTCTCTCCAACGTCACCGAATATACGTTGACGTCATACTGGGATTTTAGTGAGGCTATTTGATTGTTTTTTTCATACTCTCAATGTAATCCTAGGTTGTTGAAAACGCTGACATACGTATAAATTATGGTGTGTATTTATTATAAAACAAATGTATTGATACTCGCAATAAGAATTGTCAAGTTTTAAAGGTAAATTAAAAAAAAAGGTATTGGTTTATGAAATAATCAAAATTTTCATAATTGTTATAATAAACTGCAGAATATTTGATTTAAAAGTATTAAACGTATTTTCATAAGTTTATCCATGTGAAATTTGGATCTTCGCAGCATCATATTATATTTTAAATAAAAGCAGTCTATCAATTAACACAGTGTATCAAAAGATCTACGACATCTACCAAAACGTAACATTATCATTGATATTTCTGGAATTTTAAGTCTAGAATTATTTGTGCAATCATCGCGAGCAATTGCTTATTAGACATGACCGTGGGCGTGACACAAACACAAATCATCGTTACGCGGTGTACGAGTGCGAATCGAGGAGCTCGGTTCGTGCAAATAATAGGTTCAAATACCCGCGCCGCTGACGAAAACCTCGACCGAATCTGCGGATACGTTCCGCTAGTGTGGGACACGGATGAGAGATGCAAGTGAGCGCGTGGATGCGACAAATTAGGACAATCGTGTACACAACGATCGAAACACTGAATAATTTGTAGTGATTGGGCAAAATTTTATTGAAAATTAAAATGAATACTTAGGCTACAATTAAATATTGTTTTAAGAGTAAGAAACGGAGCTTAGGTATGGATTCGAGTTTTACGGTTAATTTTATAGGAAACATTCAATCCAATGAGGCCAATAACAATTGTATCCTCTGAGAGCTCGCAATTCAAGAGATCTAACAAATAAAAACAATTTGTAATTTCCTTTAAGTGACTTACAATTTTTGCGTACTTCATTTTATCAACAGTGACGAAGATGAGAAAAAATGCCGAATCTACTTTGGGTATAAAAATTTCATCATTTGCCAGATTTATCGATGACTCAAAATGACACCATAGGTTACTTGCACTACACTCGGATGACTGGTCCGCCCTTCGCTGCAGCCTCGCGGGCGGTTGCCTACGGGCTGCATGCCATATCCGTTGATAGTTTCTTAATCTATGAGATCAGCGGTGAGTCACAAGCCATTGCCACATCAGATGACTCAGTGCACCGGTGAATGGGAATGGGAAATCCATTGTTTCTCGCCGCGTCCTTAATTCTGCTCAGCTGTTATGATAATAGTGCCGCCGATTCGTGTGGTAATTCTATTCAGTTAACAGTTATTAAGATGTGTTGTTGGGGTAGAAGTTGCGATCGAAACAATGGACGTTAAAGCAATTTTATGTACTGAAAGCTATTCCCTTAGCATTTCCTTCCTCCCATTAATGTGTGAGGAATAAACTCAGAGTCAGAGGTTCAGAACTTGTTGAAAACAATACGTATAACTTAACGATATACAATTACATAGTATAATATACGAATTGGAGGGCTTCTTTGTCATTTTTTATAATGTTGGCTTAAAGCGTAAACTTAATTAAAAAGTAATAAAATAAAACATAAATCTGTTATATTTCATATAACATACAGCAGTATATTACAATACCCAGTCTCAAAATCAATATTCAGTCTCGAAATTAACTATACCTAATACTATGTACGTGTGTATTAACTACAACACGATTTTCTATTAAAGTCTCTAATCTGTCTGGCTACAACTTCGTGTATGGAATTTAATGAAGCAACATTTTCCGATACCTTATTCACACGTAACATCTGTTCACATTTCACATAATTAATGCATAATTAGGTAGTTAGGTTCAACAAACAATGATTAAAATAATATTTCTCCCTACAGTACAATTATTTCAGACAATGTATTAGTAAAGTTACTTTAGAAGTTACCTTCTATACTGTAGACGTAATTATTTACGTTGCGTTTATACTAAGACAGTATTAAGAAGGTATTAATATAAATTTGCTAGTTTATAAATGTCACTTTTTTATTAGATTTTTTAAATTTCAAATAATATATTTAATTGTCGCGTATGTGTTTATCCGTTTGTTGTCTTATAAAGATTCTATACAATTCTATCAGAGTTAGCGAAGCCATTTTCAAAATAAGGCAGACAGATTAATAAGGCGATTTCATATTTAAATGTTGTTTAACTACTGTAATGAGCTTTTAAACTTGCAATTTCAGAATTAACTAAACTTCAATAAAAATCAAAACCACCCTAAAAGCATATTGTAAAGGGAATATATGTAGGTATACGTCATAGAGTATTACATATACTATTTTTATTGTGAACAACAAGGATAATATGTATTATTTTAATACAATGTATTACGGTAATAGGTATTGCGGATCCAATTTTTTCCGGTCGGGTAAATCCGCGTGACACATCCGTAATCCCACGCGTTTCTGCCGGAGTTTGTTTTATCCTATTTTCATATTTTGCACCGGACCTTAGGTATTGTGCGGTTCGTTGTTCAAGGTTCTGTGATTGCTTTTCAAGGTTTGAGCTTGCACATGATTACTACATTAACTTCGGATTCAATCATGGGTATTTCTTTTTTTTATCTGACTGAAGTAGCAAACGAGCATGCAGAAGGTAAGTAGTCACTGCCGCCCATGGACATTTGTAATCAACTACATACAGAACATGGGTTTCATCTGAAGTCAATCACGCGTTGCTACTCCCGAGGACTATGTTGGTCGCCTCATATGAAAGTGTGCCGGCAACCACACCCTTCTATCGAAACGCGACCACACCCTTCTATCGAAACGCAAGAAATGCTTCACACTAGAAAAAGGTGTGGCGGTGGTTCCCCGGTCGAACTACAGTGGTTCTACCATCTTTAAACCTTATTTCCATAATTCGTTACTTTGAGTTCTGTACTTGAGTTGTATTTTTGTAGTCGTACGAGACACAAGAACGTATGTAGAGTTTGAGTCAACTTTTCTTACTATAATGGCGATAAGTCACATAACATGAAATACGTTAACCTAAAAGTACTTACCTTAATTATTTTGGAACTGATTTTTAGATACGTAATGATCTGATTGTTAGATCAAATAATGCAAAAATAGTCTGAAACGCTATAACAGTCTATAGAAATCGCAGACAAGGCCAATAAACATATACTATTTATGGGACGTACAAAGATATTGCCCCTAATCTCGTTCAGCGCATCTTCTCCGTAACAGGATTTACAGCGGCATCCTAAATCACAAACGAGGAATCAGATGTAAAACCGACAGGTGGACGGAGAGGAACTTGTTAACGTGTACTCAACCTAACCATTAACCAGTCAGTGCACGAGATCATGTACGTATCTATGTTTTGCGGAAGGTAGAAAACAGCGTATTCAGAGTTTGTGGTAACATTGTTGGTGGTATAACTCCTTTCAACTCTAAGCTTATCGTAAGACCGATGGAAGTGAAGACGAAACTTTGACCAAAAGATCTCAAATACGTTCAAGTGGAGATATTCTCAAAAACTAAAGAATACAGTGCTTGCGTCCAAGACTAACAAAGACGGATAACATACACTGAATTTAATTTAACGTACTAACTACGTTTAAGTTTAAAACTCGAAGTTACAGACGTAAACCTACTCAAACCGCGTACTTTTGTTAACATTCGTATATCGACGCCGAGAGATAAATATTTTGTTCTGGCGGTTTAGAGCAAAAAATAGCGAGTCGAAAATAGGTACAGCCGCCGCGGCGTTCTCAGTTCACGGCAATTGCAATCAGCTGATTCATTCGTCGGGCAGGCGCTAGGCGGCCTTGCATGCAATGCAACGTCTGTCATTGACTCTAATTATTGTTTAGCAGGATATTTTCGCGGTACAGCGGACAAAAGCCGATAAATAAACGCACGAATCAACCAGTCGTTTTATGGTCGGTCCCTCGTTGACTAATTTTCAATGTACGTTTCGAGTTTATTTAAAATACGCTCCACCGCACGACTAGCGATGTACACCCTACTTTGTGACATGATATTTAAACGCTGTTGAAACCTTTAGCGAAGCCACTAAATACGATGACTGTAGAAGGCAGGTACTCGTAATTTAGTAAAAAATGTATCTCAAATGTTTGATAAAAAAAGTCTCTACAATAAACTGACAGCAGGCACAAAGGAAACGGCATTGAAAATTACAATTTTATTAAAGTTTATGTTATTTTTATAATGTTTCAAATTACGTAAACGGCCGCAGTACACTAATAACTTATGATTTGAGTCAATTAGAGATAATTTACAACGCAGTTAAATTACGAGGTTCAAGGATAAGTTCCTGGACTTGCAAGATTGTAGCGGCACTTGCAAATATTGTCGTTTGTATGCACGGGCATGCCTGAGAACGGTACAGTCGAGAAGAGTCATCTCATACAAATGTGAACAAAGGATGGTCTTACGTTGTATCTTGTGTCATCTCGTTAGGAAACATGTATAGGAATAGACCGAGCAATTAGAACTTAGGTAGATATAGATATCAGTTACACGTTAATCATGGCGTTAGTTTAGTCCATCAGTCCATTCGTGTTTTGATTGACACGGTTAGACGATCAGTCCAGACTGACAACAGACTGATAAAGTTCCGACATCGTCGCAGTTTGGACACAGACCATCAATTTATCAGTCCGAGTTATACACGATAATTCTCTCGTTAGTCTGACCAGAATGATGGACTGAACTGTCGCCGGAATTAGCGTGTAACCGATGTAATGCAGATATATCTTTAATCGGTTGGTAACCGTAATATACATGGACAAAAAGATTATAAGCAAATGAGGAACGGAAAAACTATGATGAATGAAACTAGTATTTAGACATGCGATAAAAATGTCGTCGATCAAGTTTCGGAAGCAAGGTGACATCTGTGACCCAAAGGTGACCCGAGTCCGCACGCAGTTCGACGAACTCCGTATACCTTTGCGGTAAGCTGATTAGACAGTAGCTAACTTATTATTTATGGTGTATATCATGTACCACAGTATTATAATTGCGATTGACCGAACTATGTGAAACGGTTATAATTACTACATAGTATAAAACAAAGTTGCTTCCCGCTGTCTGTCTCTATGTATGCTTTAGATCTTTAAAACTACGCTATGGATTTTAATGCAGTTTTTTTTTAATAGATATAATGATAAAAAAGGAAGGTTTTTGTGTATATTTAACGCACATTATTTTAGATTTTTTACTTTTAGACGAAATCAAGTTCGCCGGGTCATCTAATACCTAATAATTATCATCGCCACAATAAATAGGTAATTTGATATGAGATTTGAATTTGAACTACTTTACCTAGTAACATAAAGCACAAAACAAGAGTAATAAACGTTTAATCGAGACGAAGTAAAGGACCTAACTACGAGTCGTAAAGTTTTTACAAGAGAGCGTGAGGTGCGCGGAGAAATTAGCTCGTTACATGGGCGTCGGTAACACGAGTTTAGCAACATTGTATTGGAGGGGTACTTTGTTAAAAAGAAATATAAAATAAGAGTGGCACGACGCAGCGTATTTACCCCCACGGGCGGGCAATAGAGGCAGCCGCCAACTAATTGCGAAAAACGAGATTAACGCTCACTATAGAGGCACTAAACGAGGATAGCTCTGTTAACCGCCCCGGTTTCGTTCCTTTTACAACACCACTAATAGACTTATTTTATTACGCGAGAAACGCCGAGATAACATTTATATTTAGCAACTTAGTAATCATCGTTAAACCAACACCATTAAGTGTCCGGCCGACTGTGAATTGAATGTGTGATTAGTAATCGCAGACGCAACTTATACAGACACCGATCCATTTAGTTAATTGGATTAATGAGAAATTTTATAGGCAATAAGTTAACCTACACAATCCTGTCGTATTTCATTTAGAAATGGATATCGCTGCCGGTAAGGGACTCCCGAGAGACGACTTCCGTGTCGACTCATATTTTTGTAACAACAATCAAGTCCTGTTCGAGATAAGGAGTATAGATTGGTGTGTTTATTTCTACTAGTCACCCATCGCAACGGTCGATATTCGAACGTAATTTAAATTAAAAAACTTAACTTCATATTGTCCAAAGTAGCACGAATATTTCTCTAATTAAAATAAATTGTAATAATTTTCAACTTAATTTGAACGCACCCGTTAAAGGTAAAAAAAAGGGTCTATTAACTAAGCTGCATTTAAAAGCAATAGCGGGTATTTTGACAAGGACATCTGACATTTTTGACGTTATATGTTTTCATAGTAAGACATTGAATGTTCTATTTCTTTTAGTATGTATGTGTTCGTATCAAATGCAAGGTAGCGTGTGTAAAGTGTTTTAGTTGATTTTATGTATGTTTTATGCATTATTTGAAAAAAATATTAGCATTGCGCAATCCTTCTCTGAATCAACTATTACAGAGAGTAATTTCATACTCCTCCGTTTGCGGCAAGTATCTTGAAAACGAATCACAAATTTTTGCTTCACGTATTAATATATTGATATAATGTTTGGATTAACAAGTAACAAATAATACACCTGGTCGCTTGCTACATGTAAATTGCATTGCATTACATCACGAGCAAATTGTATCACGCATTCTCAACAGAGGCGTCAATAAAAATAAAGACTGCGCTCCAAAAATGGTTTGTTGACTGTTATTATAAGGCAGTTAATTAGAAGCGATTGTCAACATGCCTTTCCGAAGCAAGCATTACGTAGCTATAATAGCCTTAACGATATTTAGCCTGTGGTATGATTAAAGGCGCCACAAAAAACAAAATTGATCCGCATGTTTGTCGATATGTGTGTGTATGGAACTTATTCTTGTATTTGTTAGTCTTTGTGTGTTTACTAACAAACACAAGTAGAAGTTCAGTACTCTCGACGTAAATTTTAAAACGAGCGAACCGGTAACCAAACGCGTACCTATCACAACAATAACATATCGTTTGCTACAACAATATTGATTTACAAAACAATTTCTCCGACCGCAATAATTTAATACATCCAGCACGTCGGATGCGGATCTCAGAAAGTTGTTTGCGAAACGTATGTTGTATATAGTATTGTAACGAATGTTATTTTTTTGACATTCGCGTTTGCGAATGCGATTGCAATTACCCCTTACCAGCTGTCGCAAATCCGAATGTTGTTTTTTTTTCACTTTTTCGACTAGGAGGCCGGAGATTCCATGTTTGGCGACCTTTTTTGTCGTCAAACTGCAGGTCGATTTCAACTTAGATTTGGCGACCTTTTTTGCAAAACACTGCAATTCAATATTCGCAAAACATTCGCACAATTCTTGCGAATGCGAATATTTGTTACATGACTAGTTGTATATAGTCGGGTACTTACCGTGTCGAGAAATCATAACAAACTGTAATCTATCACCGTATGAACGTACGGTAAGGTCGGTAAGTGTATCGCCCTTATTCGGGTTACAAACCGCAGCACGGAGGTAGGAAAGGTTCGCTAGATTAATAGAAACGTGCTAAGGAACCATTTAAGACTAGACACCCTTTACAAGTTGTCAATATAAAAAAGAAATATGTGGCTAATGCGGGACAATTTTTATTTCTTTATAATATCGAATTAGTAAACTACCATGCTTAAGTCTATTTGGTAAGTCACTGACGCCATGGACATTGGTAATCAATCCCAGATAGGACAGGAGTTTTATGTGGAAGTCGGGTACAGATGCGTTGCTACGTCACTACGGACTAAATTGGAATGCCTCGTATAAGTGTGTTTACCCTACCCTTTAAACCAGAATACAGCAGCAGTAAGCGGATGTTACTATAAAAAAAAGGATGCTGGGGTGGTAATAGTACGTCTATTTTTGGGACTAGGAGTTGGGAGGATACTCATATATTTATTCATATTTTAAAGGTGAAGAACCAGTGTATTCGACCGGGGAAGTACTACCGCCACACCTATTTCTAGCGTGAAGCATTTCTTGCGTTTTGATGGAAGGGTATGGTTGCCGACACACTTTTACTTGACTTCAGATGGAACCCATATTCTGTATGTAGTTGATTATAGATGTCCATGGGCGGCAGCGACCACTTACCATCAGTTGAACTGCATGCTCGTTTGCTACTTCAGTCAGATAAAAAAATATAGGTATTTGTGAATCCCCATAGTAATACATAAATCTCATTTCAGATCATATGAGTGTTAAAATTCATCTAAACTAAGGCATGCCTGTTGCATCCTACCGTGCAACTTAACTCCGTATGCGTATAAAACTTTATTACCTAATAAAATTAACACTGCAGCTGTGGTAATTGTCCACTTCAATGACTTTTGCGTTATGGTCGTTTGTTTCAAGAACATTTTAAATAATTGATCGATTCCTTAGTAACTAATCAGCGTTTAATGGCCAAGATAAGCTTAACACAATATTGTTATTCGGTTTGAGTTACGTAAGATAACTTAAATTTCGGTTTTATTTCCCATTAACAAATACAAAAACAATTTTCTGGATATATTATCTCATTAGGTATAACGGATATGCGGAGAAAAATATTACATTGTATTTACAATGTAAGGAAGCCGATTAAATAATAACTCGAACAATAATAACATAGCGACTGCTTTAATAGTAAGATACTTTGTAGCAAATTGGAGTCAATATGTCGACTTTTCTGTATAATTAAATGTTTAAGCTTAAAACAAAATAAATATAAAAGTTTATTAGCTAAGGTAAAACAAACAACGGTGTATAATTTTACGTAACCGTACACAAAAAATAACTAATCGGAATATACCGGACAAAAGTATGCAGATCGTACTTTATGCACTTAAAAAGTTTGAAAAAGTAGTGAAGTCTAAACAAATTACTTAAACAATCGTGTCCGGTAAGATTAACGCGGTATCGGGCGACAAGGGGACAACGGTGGCTAATTGTTGGTAATCGGACAAACGAGATTACCGACCGGACTGCCCTCGTACGGCCGGATACGTTTCCACTTCACTACCCCGTACGGTTTCGAAAATATCTCGTATCGGTGAAAAAATATTTTTGTTACAAGACTTATTTCTATCTCGTATTTGTTTACAAATTCGATGCATTTAAAAGATAATTTACTGATATCTGTTATTTTTACCTGAACAATGTTAATAAAACTACGAAATGTATGGCTAAAATTATGAAGTTTTTTAAATCAATCAATCGTACCACAACCAAACGTCCACAACCGCTCTCAAAAAGTATATTTTCCTCACGTTAAGTGGAAACGGGACGTCACGGGACGCCCGGCGGCCGGCCCGGCACCGGATCCCGCCGCCCGTCCCAATCGCGCCTGACGCAATCCAATTACTAAAGGGGAATTGTTGTTTTAAAAACGGAATTTTTCACGCTACACTCGCAACCCCATCTAGGATTACACGTTTTTCCAACCAAGGCTCGCTTCGGCTTTCAGGTCGGGAATTAAGAAGACGACACTCTAAGTCAATTTTACCACTAACTGGACAATTTTGTAGCTACTCAGTACAGGACTAATTGGCGTGAAGATACATTTAAAGTATTTAAAGCTTGATAAATAAAAACAATTCTAAACGTGACAAATAAAAACAAGTATTAACAACTATTATATTCTTAGGTCACGTTATAAGTACAGAGAAACGTGGTTGAGACCCTAAGCGTATGGCGTTATCGAGTTACCCATGAGTATCGGATGACCAGTTTGTTCTTTTTGCTCCCATGACTACCACTACCTACTTAAATATCAATTTCAACAGCTTTTAGGATCACTTACATAGCGGCTAATAAAAACAAAACTCGATAGAAATAAATCAAAACATTGCGGGTAAATAGAGGCGGAGGGAAGTATCAGCCATTCTTAAGCAATTCATAATAAGCAACCGGCCGGCAATACAATAATATCTCACAAACTTAGACATTAATTAAGGGCACGACAAATCACATTTCCCTTAAAATTAAATGAAAATATTATTTCGCTGGGGAAACGTAAGCGGCGGACTGTTTTGAAATGTTTATATTTCATTCACATCACAATTTTATTGGCTGCTAAAAAGATTATTGTTTGCGTCTAATACACTCTAGTTAAGTACTGAGCTTTTAATCTGGGTTTCAACTTTAATCTAGTATTTATAGTAATGAATAATGTATTAAAAACCTCTTGAGACAATCGTTGGAAGTGACAGGCCAATCGAAATTTTATAGGATTTAAATTAAGATATTATGCAAGTTATCATTGCAGATTTAGTTTAAATCATCTGAATTTAGGGTTCAATACTAAAAGTATGATTTATAGAAGTGAGGAAAATAAAATCGTAAATACAGGTTACTTAGCTTGTAAAACATGCTTACACTATACTACAGCTGTTTACTTCACATTTACCTTAAAATAGGCTTCTAGTAGTAAAAAATTAATTTACTTACCAACGTTTTAAGCTTAACAACTTAATGACAAAACTACTTATAAAAACTACAGTACTTTATTGAAACCTTATACTCCCTTCGCTGGGTATTTAATATTAATTGGATGACCTATAAAACAGGACAAGGCTAGCCAATTACTCCAAATCAGGTTATGGTATACGTTACAATTACATAAAAGGTACCTACGCTAATTTATATTCGAACTGCAAGCGTATGAAGTTTAATTTCTGATTTTAAATCCAATTTAAAAATGTTTATTCAACCTCTTATTATTTAGTAGGGAAACAACGAATAATAGCAAAAAGTAAGTATGTAAAGTTAAACTTAATTTAAATTATCATTGATTTTCGGAACTATGACCATTAAAAGCGCTCAATTCGCATTTGGCCAACTTGGTGGACTATCGCCTGTTACCTGCTTTGGCACTAATGCGAAACCTATGCCCAGCAGTGGAGCTGTAATGGGTTAACGTAAAACGTCTAAGTATAATATTAAGCCTATACAAATATGATCTTAATTAATATTTTTAACGAACAAAATGAAACTAAACGGCAATATGAACGCTGAAAAACTAGACAGATACAAAATTATCGCATTGATAAGTAGAGATATAATATAGGGTTAATACTATACTAGCCCTGAACGAAAGTATATTTTTGTACTATTTTATCTAATTGGAGTAGCCAACGAGCATGCAGTCCACCTGATGGTAAGTGGTCACTGGTGCCCTTGGACATCTGTAAACAAACTCAAATAGAATATGTTTTCTATCTGAAGTCAATCACAGATGCGTTGCTACTCTCGAGGACTATGATGGTCGCCTCATATAAAGTGTACCGGGAACCACACCCTTCCATCGAAACGCAAGAAAATGTTTTACGGTAGAAATAGTAGGTGTGGCGGTGGTACTTCCCGGTCGAACTACACTGGTTTTACCACCCATGGAATACACGTGTGTCAGACCGGCACACGTGTATTCCATATTACCATATAGTCGTATTTACGAGCGCTATGCACTTAGAGCGGTGCGGTGCAATGTTACTTAATCGTCTCCTTGAAACAGTTTATTATCAGCAGAGTTGTGGACGTGACACAAATTTCGCCTGTAAACACCATTAACTGATACAAGTCTTATATAGACTGTGATTGTACCTGTACTTCATGTGAAATGCGTTCGTTGCTATGAGTACTCAAATAGGAAGCGGCAGATAGAAACACAGTGGAATTTACTACACTCGGTGTGAATATAAAAAAAAGCTTTAGTATAAGTCTGTGATTAAAAAATAAAATAATAATATTGTCACATATAACGTATAATACTTTTGTGTTTTTAGAAATAAATTGTAGTATATGAATTGTACTTTGATGATGCTACCAGAGCAGTGATAGCCTAATGGTTGAAACTTTCCTTCTCAATCGGGAGGTCCGAGGATCAAACCCAGGCACGCACCACTGATTTATGTGCATATTTGAAATTAATTATCACTGCTTTTCGGTGAAGGAAACCCACACACCCGAGAGTTCTTAAAAAAAAATGTTCTCGGGGGTGTGTGAAGTCCACCAATTCACACTTGGCCAGCGCGGTGGACTATGGCCAAAAAAAACTCTCTCATTCTGAGAGAAGACCCGTGCCCAGCAGTGGGACAATAATGGGTTGACGACGAATTGTACACATTGGAGCATGCGGCGATAATGGATATAGAGGTGTTCATATGTAACTAGATAACTGAAACAATCTATATTAGTGTTTATTAGGTCTAAATAAATAAACCTATCATATGATAAGGGACTAGGAAGAGGAAGACTTCCTAAATAAAAATAAAATATGATAACGAATAAACATCAATCGTAACTTCCCTGTTTGTTTTTGATGCTAAATACGCAACAGGAGAAACCGCCAAGAGTGCGCGTTTCAATACCGTCAAAACAGTAAAATGCGTCTCGAAATTCGGACGCAACAAACAAAGTGTTTACACGAAAGAACGGAAAGAGCGACCGTAACGATGAAACATCGAGAGCCACGGCCGATTCATTAATTAAACAGCTATCAACGAGCGAAGAGTTCCCATTCCCGCGGAAGTTTCAATACGCCATCGGGGTTAACTGTGACAAGGTTGTAGACAGAGGACCACCTGAGAAACGACGTTGTAGGCAACGTAAACGTTTCCGAGTAAATCATGTTCACGACCAGTATACGATGGCCCCCGAGGAGCTATTGTGCTCAAAACGGTGCGGTATGACGTCGCGGCTCTACATAAACAAGTCGTAGATGAAGGTTAAGCGACGTCAAGTAAATTTTAACACGCAATTAGTAACCCAGCGGACACCTTGGCACCGATAGCCTAGGTTGTTCAGGGACTTTCAGCGAAGCAACTTAAACTTAAAAAAACTATTTGTCTAAATTCGATACTTGAAGTGCCTTGGTAGATCAATAGTTCACAGCTGAACGGTTATTATTATATTAATACGTGAAGCGAAAACTTGTGACGCATTTTTAAGTGATATGCCGCGGACCGATTAGTATGAAATTTTGCACGGATATAGTGGACGTAGAGAAGGAGTGCAGAATGTTAATATTTTTTTCAACTGATACATAAAACATACATAAAATCAACTAAAAAGAACACAACACACACCACCGTGCATTTGTCACAAACATAATTAATAAACGAAGTAGAAAATTCAATGTCTTACTATGAAAACAAATAACGTCAGAAATGTCAGTATTTTTGTCAAAATACCCGCTATTGCTTTTAAATGCGGCTTCGCTAATTAAACCTCTTTTTATATTTAACGGGTGCATTCAAAATACTTAAAAATTATTACATTTTATTTGAATTTGAGAAATATTCTCACTACTTTGGAATATAAAGTTTAGTTTTTTTAATTTAAATTACGGTCGAATTTCGACCGTTGGACGGGTGACTAGTTTCTATTTATCCTCTTACTATTCACTAGTTTTATTGTTGGGGCGGTTAACGCACTTTTTCCGTAATAGGCCTCTGGCAACAAATGTCGATCATTGTTTTTGTGCACGCAATCCGTCGGTTATGTTATGAACCGTACGATATAGCGAAACTTTATCGTTGCCGCTCTAATTCTTTTCAATGAGAAAATTGTTTTAACTGCCGTAAACATTGTTTTGCCGCGATATATCTGGGTGGGTATTTTGTTAAATATCCGTTAAAATGTGTGGAGAAGCAACTGTTAAAATATAATTGTTTGAGCCATATATGGAAAGGTGGACAAAATTTAGTTTATTGTCAACAATTTACAATTTCTTTGGCCACGTGGCTTCCGATAGGATTAGAAGAGATAACTCCATAGTCGGCCACGTTGTCTAAGTGTGAATTCGTAGACCTCACATACCTATGAGATTTTTTTTAAATTGATCTTAAAGAGCTACTTTTCCTCATGACATCTTCCTTTGTCCCTTAGAGGTATGCAATTTCTAATAAACACATCTTTCATTAGACCTCGCAACGACCGAAATTCATCTCAATAGACGATCACTGCGTTCATAATACCAATGATAATGTTTACATACATCACGCCGAACCAACCGTCCGAATGATCATAAGGAAATGGTAGACCGGTGTGACTCATTAGCATTTACGAGTGACGTTGGCATAGCGACACGGGGGAGCGCCGTGCAACCCGTGCTTAGCCTGCGGTCGGTGCCAGACCGTGTTCCGCTTGACGACAGCGCTGTTTCTATTGAATACCATGTGATACTTTGTGTAGCGAATGGCTGCTCTATACTGTAGACGAGGTAAACGAATAGACTCTCAAGTGAGTCACCTTTAGCACAGAACATTCGTCTGGGCATGCAACTATAAGCATTGCATTTGATTTCTTACGAATCGTGTTTCTTAGCTGAGACAAGGTCATATATAAAAGAACCAATAATGTGATGATATGATTCTATTTGACATTTAACTGTGAATAGACTACTTTTTCGAATATGATTTTCGTATAGAATCTATCTTCTCGTGAATATTTTGATAACAAGCGACTAAGCGATTGACTGCAATGACTTCCGACAAAGTTATCCACCTACTCTGGTCGCAACAAATCAAACGCAGCAAATTCAGCACCACTCCTTATACAAGTGCAGTTATTTACTTATCCAGCAAGTATATTATTTCATTTCATCTAAGAGATCATGGATGGGAACTAGTTTAGGTAGATAATACCAGAACTTGTCAGAATAGCCGTCAGTCGCCAAATTTCGAACAATAGGTGTCTAGTTGGTTACCAACTCCGTCTGTTTATACCGTGGCCGAGCCGACCACCCCGGCCGGTTGACGCCCGCACAATAATCCGGGTGGCAACAGTACGGGCGTGACGTCCCGCACTCACCTTGACTCAGTTTAGCTGGCCTGCTTGCACTACACTATTTGCGAACCGTGTACCGTTGATTAGTCTTAGTGTCGCCGCGAGTGGCCCGTGTGCGGCGACACATATCGCCTCTCGCGAGCACATACACCTTATCAACTCTGGAATTTTTTCGTAGCGATTGCATATCGTCCCCGCCGAGAAACCAAACAAAGGCCTGTAAAAATTTCCAGTGTCTCTACGAAGCGCGTACATATCGCTGTTACGCATGGATAACTGCACAATTAAAAAATCATCAATTTAAACTTGACGACTTAGTTTAATCGAATTAAAGGCTCAGAATTGAAGACTTATTGCATTAACCACATCGCGGTTATTAACCTATTAATCTATTTTAATTATTTTAACTTAATTCATTAAAAAATATAAACAAAAAGCACTGTTTAATGTTTGCTATTTGAGTTGTTTTATTTTTCATTCGAAGCAGCAGTATGTAAGCAACAACGATACTTTTGTATGTACGTTAATTATTTTGTATGTAATAATTAGCTCAATATACGGTTACTTTTTCTGTACTCTACCCTATTTGTCACTAATTACTAATTAATTTGCGCTAATCAAAAGTAATTATCTAATGAGAAATTACCAAGTAATTGCGTCTTAAGTACACGTATGACGCTTTCTTCACTCTTTGTATCATAGGTAGGGCATACTCATAGAATTATATAGACTTAGAATACGTTATCCAAACCTAAATCAGATATTAATATTCTTCATGTAAATGGAAGGCCTGACCAAGGCTTGGCTATGGAATAGGATAGTAATTTCAATGAAGTCCCCTACATACCATTAAATCTATATAGGTAATATATAGGGAAATTAATACGCGAAAGTATTTTTTTCCTGTTTTAAATCAGTCAACTTAAATAATACGGCTTATGTCTGATTTCAGTCTTAAGGACTACAATCATTTTCAGGTAAACCAAGGGTCAAGGTGGTAGAATCAGTGTAGTTCCACCGGGGAAGTATCACCGCCACACCTATTTCTGGCGTAAAGCATTTCTTGCGTTTCGATAGAAGGGTGTGGTTGCCGGCACACTTTCAAATGAGGCAACCAACATAGTCCTCGGGAGTAGCAACGCAATCTGTGATTGACTTCAGGTGGAACCCATGTTCTGTAAGAAGTTGATTACAGATGTCCATGGGCGGCAGTGGCCACTTACCATCAGGTGGGCTCCATGTTCGTTTGCTACTTTAGTCAGATAAAAAAAACCTTATCCTAAATGGAATCCCAATAACCAACAGGTTATTGAGACGTCTAAGTAAAGCAAATGACACCGACCACTTAGCCCGATGCTACTTTAATCTTAATAAAAAAAAGGTGCAAGCAAAACCACTGTTCATATGTGCATTTTCTAGCCCGTCACGTGTGACTATTGTTTTACAAGTATTTCGTAACACAATACGTAGCGCTCAATATAATTACGAGAAAGATATTATTGTGTAACGGTTGGTGCACCAAACGCGGTCATATTGTGTTCACATACGCCTAGTTGCGCAGTAGCACATACGTCATACCTACATATCCATGACTTACTTAAGAGTAAGCAAGTTTTTTTTTAGTTATAAATAAACACGTGTCGAGGTGTAAATTAAGGTCACGTTAGCTTGTTTATTAAATTGTAGCGAATGTTACATCATGCGTTTATTATTTAGTAATTGAAGTCGACACAAACAAATATTTTGTAGTATAAGCAATTTGGGATCCAATTCTTGGATCAAAATGTTAAGCGCATATTACTGACACAGAACTAGATTACTTTTAGATTTAATTAATCTAAAGGGGTCTTAATATATAAAATAAATGTAAATTCTACGTTACGGAAAAAACAAGATAGTGCAAGACTAAAAACAAGTACAACAAATCGTTCGTTATTTCCAATACAATTTTCGTCTATCATACTTCATACTAATATTATAAAGACGAAAGTTTGTGAGTGTGTATGTTTGTTACTTCTTCACGTGTAAACGGCTGGAACGATTTTCATAAAATTTGGTGGGGAGCTAGCTGATACTCTGGATTAACATATAGGCTTTTTACTGTAAGAAAATATCTTATTCCCACGGGACAATCGATTCATCAATTTTTTTTAACGTGGGCGAAGCTGCGGGGTTCAGCTAGTATCTATATAATAGTTACGTTAAGCTACACCTGAATGTAACTACTACTTTGCGTCTGAAATTACAATGATCTGAATTATTAGTGCTTTATTTTTAGTGCTTTGCATATAAGCTTTCGTGAATCAAGTCCCTACTGCTTATCAGTATTCTTTGCTGATGTACATAGCCGAGAGTTGTCTACTCTACAAAGAATCGAATTCCTATCACAACAATCGCCAGTCACGCCATCCCAAATTGTCCACCCAGCAACGCTATGAAATGTCTCAACGCACCACGTGATCACGTACGATAGGAACGCGGTGTTTTGTGTTTTCTTTTCTCTAATCACCGCGCATTCGAGATATTGCAATTAATTTGCACAGATAGCCGTCGCGTTATACTCGAACAGCTGATGCTCGTTCGTGTCTCACAGACACGATACTATTAATGCGGCGAAAGCGTGGTAATGACAATGCCAATCGTAATTGCACTGGTACACATCTGTGGGAAGTTTGTTACTTAATATCTGATAATTTTCTTACTGCGGGGAATTTCGTGTCGCGTGAACTCTCACCAGTGAATAAATCTGATCTGTCATATGTGAATGTGTAAGTTTGTGTTTGTTTACATTATAACTCGTGTCTGTTGTCTTCTATTACAATCTAGTTCTATAATAACAGAGTAAACTTTGTAGTCGATACCATTTTGTTTAGTAACAGTTAGCAACAGTATACTATTATGTGGTTATGGTAAAATAACGGTTAGGACGAACGGACAAGCGCAATGCGGCTGATCGCAATCGCTCCACACGACGACCACGGCGCCAAATTTTTTGTCTCGCTCACACATGCAGTTACGAATCCTAACTCTTCACGTCACAGGTACGTCTTGGAAGCTGAACTGGACTGAAAGTGCGTAAAACGTGCATTATTCTTATCGTACAAAGATATAAAAACGCCATAAATCATCCTCGATAGACTCAGAAGGGGGTCAGTAAAGTAAATCTGGAGTCAGTAACCGAACTATAAATATTGATCGGAGCTCTCCTTGACTCGAATCGGCGGCTCGTTGCCGGCCGGTTGCGAAATTCGCCCACAACCGTTAGTCATTGTCGCCGATTGCATCTGGCATCTAGTGCAGCGGTTGCTTCATAACAACTGACGCGATCAAATTGCGCACTTTTTTTTCGACTGATTGGTGGATATTTTGCCGCCAATCGGGTATAAAATATTAATGATCATTCGGAGGTATTGGAGTTATGAAACAAGATAAACAATATGCAAATGCAAACTGTTAGAACGGTGGCGGAACTCTTCGTAGTGCAACTGCGATACCGTTGGACGGTATTACCGTCGAACTACGAAGTACGACTACATTAACTTCAACCTTATGAAGTCTAAAAAGTTTGATTAGGGAGACGCTAGTATAAGGTATAGAGTAGAAAATTAAATAACTAGGTTTAGCAATACATATGTAATCTGTGTTAGGTGGGGCTGCATCTTACATATGCAGTGAGCACTTAACATCATATAGATCACATGCTCATTTGCTGCACTACACACACAACTGTAATAATAACATTATTTTCTGCACTAAGTAGGTACATTTCGCTTAATGTTATAACATTGTATGTTAAGTAATATAACACTATACACGTAGAATGTTACAGGGTCTTTTGTTAACATAAATAAACATGAACACTTGTCCTTTTCCAATCGTTCAAAAGTAGATAAACAAGCGACTCCCCCCTAGGAGGGGGAATTTGCGTTTCGCCATTGCGGATCCATTGTCAGTCAGCGGAATGTCCGATACATGACGCAACCGGGTCATTCGAAACCAATAACTTGGACGGCAAGACCGCAAACTAGTACGAATGAACGACTGCTACTACCTACTGAAATGGTACACTTATTGAAATGAAATGAAATGTCTTTATTTTGTATAGGCCTATGGGGGCACTTACAAATTGTCAACTACATATTTTTTCTTACACTACCACTGGATCGGAATACGACCTCGTACAACAAATCCGGGCCGTGGCTATGTTTTAAATAATGAAACGGTGGTCAGCTGACACAGCCGTCCTGGCTGTGAGTGGCCACTACTGGTTGTCAACATCTTCAGCAAACTTGGGTGCAAACGCTTTTAAATCAGTTACTAGATCGAAAGTCACCATCAATGCAAACAAATAAAAAAGCGTGTGTATGTTTTAGCAATACTTCCAAAATTTTTTTAACAGGACTTTTACTCAAAGGACTTAGGCATAGCTAAGGTGGCATACCTCTAAGACATGGAAGGTTATGGCGTTAAATAAAATAATAAAATATCATATCATGTTTGTTAGAAGACAAAAATCGAAAACGAAATCGGACATCACAGAGCTAGGATGTATGCCGTACATACGCATATAGCATAGGAACAAGAGCGTAATAAGCTAATAGGTAACAAATTGTCCATTTACCAAAAGCAAATTAACAGGAAAATTAAATCGTTTATTTTTGGATTGAAGGCCGTTAAAACATGATAATATCAAACGAGTACAACGAAAAATTAATAACGTCTTAGGTATAGACACGGTGCTACGCAAAACTTACACGCCTACAAATTTTCATTAATAATTTCAAAGGAAAAAATAAAAATAATACAGCTAATAGAGCACAAATATACTAACATTGGCGTGTTTAATTAAGGTCAAAATACAACAAGTGTATTTGTAGAGTGGGTAGGAGGTATTACGTTATATTATAATAAATTGATGTTGAAGGCTCGAATGGTAGTCGAGAGGTTGATAAATTTTGTTTACACCTACGCGTACCATTGTCGAGGGCAGATAATAAGGACACCCACACTCGCTCCTTATTCATGTTTCAAGATAAAAGGACACTGAAAAACAAATTGAAGCTTTTAAAGGAATTTTGAAGCGTTTATTTTCGTACTTCTTTTGAATTTGGCGATCTTGTAATATTATTCGAAAATTAAGATTAAGAAATACAATGTAGGGTAAACATGGGGTAATAAGGGAGAGACAAAAGAGGCATAATAGGCATCAACTTAATCCTCAGGTGTGAAAATGTAACTGTGGTCGATCTTAAACAGGTATTTAAACCGACCTGGAGTAAATATATTCGTGTACGAAAATAAAGAGTATAATGTTATAGCCACCCTATTAGCACGACCTTCATTTAATGTTCCAGAAAGAGAAATATATTTATACCTTTAACTAGCTGTCCCGACAAACGATTTGCCATATAAAAAAATTAAAAAAATGTTAAGGGTGGACAACCCTTAAGGGGTATGAAAAATAGATGTTGGCCGATTCTCAGACCTACTGAATAAGCATATAAAATTTGGTAAAAATCCGTTAAGCCGTTTCGGAGGAGTATGGCAACTAAAACTGTGACACGAGAATTTTATATATTAGATATACCTGCCTCATATCAAAAAAACAACAAGCATCTATAAACCATAATAGAACATACATCGGAAGGACAAAAAGAACACGGTATTTACTCCATATAAACAATGAACACAAAGCGGTCCGAAGTTCAAGTCGCCAAAAATAAAACGATCCATTTCCGAGTACGCATCTCCTCTCAACTGACCTCTTCCGCAAAAACCGACTCATTGCGGTGCCTGGCACATCATCACGCCCACACATATGTGAGCACACGTCATTTGTTTGAGGCACTGCCACATTTGACCGATTTTTCCGATCGACAAGAAAACGCCGCTCAGGGTATTAAAATAATCAAATTGCAGTCAATGGATATTAAGTTTGGAACACATTTCCCATTTGTATCATCGTAATTTAATAACACAATTTAATAACTAACCAACAAATAAAAACCTTATATTAGCAAATCAATATGTTATGTTGAACGACAATAACGTGTAAAGCACTTATTCATAATCTTATTTACATCGTATTGCACTCTTATCTTCACCGATCACTTTCCATCAAACATAGCGAATGTGACGAAGCCCTAACGTCAGCGTGGCGCCATGTAAACACACAACCAAATAGGGCAACGACCATACTAAACACAAATAGAATATACTCTAATAATATAACAGACATTTAAAAATAAATACCGCTCCACAGAAGGGGACGCCACGTGTCCCTCAAAAGCTAAGATTAATCGCCCCCGATCGCTGTACAAGAATAGTAAATGTTTGAAGTTCGGAGCAACGAATTATTTTCAAACATCTGTTAGTTGGGGTAAAAGTCGCTACAAAGTTATATATTGGACGCCGATTGTATGCGTTTATCAATCTAACTACCATCTGGTCTAGTATTATTTCATTTTAAGTAAAGACATTGGATTCTATGAACAGTAGTGTAAGATATTATGAGATACGTCGTTTATTTTTATCTGACTGAAATAGCAAACGAGCATGCAGTCCACATGATTGCGACCACTTACCATCATGTGGACTGCATGCTCATGGACATCTCTAAAAAAGTTCATATAGAACATGGGTTCAAACTGAAGTTAATCACAGACGTGTTGCTACTCCGGAGGACTATGATGGTCGCCTCATGTGAAGAATGTGAAGGTGCCGGCAACAACACCCTTCCACCGAAACGCAAGAAATGCTTCACGCTAGAAATATGTAGATGAGGCGGCGGTACTTCCCCGAAAGAGCTACACTGGGTCTACCACCTCTTTGTATATAGGACAACAATCAAAAGTAATGTTCTAGTATATTTGTCGTTTGACGACCAACGTGTCAGAGCGGTTACCATACCGGTCTCACGCGCAGTGGGTCCCGGGTTCGATTCCCAGCCAGACAGGTATCTTAATGATGAGTTTCGATTCACGTTCTGTGTCTGGGTGTTTGTGTATTCGTCTTGTGTGTGTCCATGGTACCCACGAAACAGAAGAAAACCTTAATGTGGGGCTATGAGTGTAGAAAGCGTGCGTTTTTTTATACAAATCAAATATTTTATGACCAAGCAAAACTACCAGATATTTACAGAAATCCTTTCCTCTAAACTTGAAGCTTTAATAGCACAGAAAGGCAAGTGACCTAATCAGTGCTTACGCAATAACTTTAAGTAAACAGTCATAAATCCAATAAATGTATAAATTAGCAGTCAACTGAAACGTCTATCGTGTTGACAATTAAAGCGACCTCTGGGGTACTACTTCGTATTTATCGTTATCGTGGTTAGGTCATACATCAATTTCGGGTGGCCGGCATTTCTAATTACTCTACCAATTAGCACAAACTGTAATTGCCAACCGCACGAATTTTACCAACGACTCGACAACAAACAGTTATGTTAATGTAAATCATTTTTCATTGAAACGGCACTTGAGTCTTTTTGAATTACAATAAATACTACATTATTGTGTATTTATTGTGCAGTGTGTTTACTGAGCTTTGTCTGCTTATTGCTTCGACAGAATATGCATTAAAATAATGTAATGAGTTACATCCAGACCAATGCTAGACGTCAGAAGGAACCAATGCCCAGGGATATTAAAATAAGTGCGACTAACACGTGTAAGTATGGTTACACAGTGTGGTTGCCGGCATACTGTCACATGAGGCGACCATCATAGTCCTCGGGAGTAGCAACGCATTTGTTGATCAACTTCAGATGGAACCCATGTTCTGTATGAAGTTGATTACAGGCGTCCATAGGCGGCAGTGCTCACTCATCAGGTGAGCTGCATGCTCGTTTGCTATTTCAGTTGATAAAAAAAAGGTAACAAAGCTGGTTCATATGTATAGGGCGTTTCTACAGATATACATTTTTCCGTGCGTTTTATTACGATAATATAATTATATCCATTATAATAAAATAGGTATAACATTTTCACATGACACAATTAATTCTATTTATAAACTTAATTTGCTTAAAGGTAAGTGAAGCAAAACTACATAAGTGATACGAAAATACTGATCTCATTTCTTGGTGTATACCTATTTATACACACGTCTCCCAAATATCCGAAGACATTTAACAATAACGACTATTTACAAGTATTCCCTAAAGTGAGAGTGTCAATTTATACCAATACGTGGATGAAATTGTTATATCTGTCTGTGATCATAAAATAACGAATTTTCTAAATTTACTTGCATGATATTGGACCATAAAAATCTACTATACTAACTCTTAATACTATTCTAAATCTACTATTTGATGAAACTGTTTATCAAATTTGTTTGGCTGTTTGCATTAACAAAGTACCTATACAGATTTACTTAATTAGGGACGAGAATATCAAGCGATATTGAAGTAGACACAAATATTGATAATTTAAAACATTTCAATAAAATAGTCCTCAAAATATAAGTCCTGTAATAAGTTACTTAGTTAATTGTAACTAACATTTTGTTAGTTACAATTAACTAACTAACAATGTTGTTACTTAGTTAATTGTAACTAACAAAAAAACCTAGTTAAAGATTTTATGAAAAACTATATAATATATCTGCAATATCGAAACATTCGCTGTTTTTCTGTTGTGTCTAGGACTTCATTAGGATAGTTGCATCATTAATTTCGCCTGCTTGCAACCCTACTTGCAGTGAAAACTGTACACCCACGACGGTCAAACGAATATATCTACCGCAAACCGCATTGATGTAAACACGGTAACCCCTACTATTTTTATAACTATATACTTGCTATTATGAGTCCAACTGTGATCCTCTTGATGTCCCATAACGTAAGCTGCATTATTATAGCTTTAGTGTTCAAACAATTTTGAAAGTAGAAATTCAGTACCGTGTACGAAACGATCGCTCATAACTTGCAATGTACTTTAAAAAGAAATAAAATTTACATATACGTAACGTTTAAGAGGTAGCCTTTCTGTGCGGCTACTACTGTGGTAACACCACCAAACCTTTTCATTCCTTGTAATGATAGCACAATGCACAGAGTTTGGCTACAAATATTCTCTTTCATCCATAAATTGCAATGTACTTTAAAAAGAAAATTAACATATACTCGTACATAACGTGTAAAAGGTAGCCTTTCTGTGCGACTAATATGGTGGTAACACCATCACATTTTTTCATTCCTTGTAGCACAATGCACAGAGTTTGTGTACTAATATTCGCCGCTGCTACTATTAAATAGAAAAAAGTCAGTTGTGAAACCCTAGTCACGTCATACTAAACCAATACTGAGAACTAAAAGCGACATTACATAAAGGTCAGATGCAACAACTGTGTAGATTTCCACGAAAAGATGTCGGTGCAAGACTGATTTTATTACGTAGATATAAAGGTTTCATTCGTTTATGAAACATTTTCCGTTATGTCGTTTGAAGAAATATCTATGCCATAACTTCTGCACTCGATGGAAAAGCTACTATATTTTAGTTTTTAAGTAGCAAAAAAAAATAATGTAATCCGTTTTTAAAAAATACGCTAATCTACCACCGAATCGCAAATCGTTTAAAAAGAAAAAGTTTCAAAATAATCGCTTAATGACTTAAAAGTCATAATATCCTTTATGTGGTCGGTTTGTCTATGATCAACAGCAAACATTTAATGTCCTGTGGGAAGCGACTTTTAAATTGCAACATCAAAAAATATAGTAGTTTACATAATTTCAATTGGAGCCGTTTAACAAATAGCGAAGAGAATACTGAACGAGGATCTTCCCACGCTAAACTGAAAATTGAACGCCCACGTCGTGTAAAGGTTACGTGGAACATACCCTGAAGAATAGGCAATAAAAACTAAGGCACAAGATATAAATTAGGATTAGATATTATTATATAGAAGATTAACATGTTCGAGCTCAAATTTTGTCAAATAGATCAAAAAGTATGAATAATGTTATATACAAGCAAGACAGAGGTTATAACGGTTAAAACCTAAACACAAATTATGAATAAACGTAGACAAGCATTGGTGCTAAACTACTTATGCTTATTCGCAGTACCATGATAGACTTAACTCTGTCTTAAATTATCTTATTGTCTTAAAGGGTATTCGACAAATACCCTTAGTATAAGGCATAATGATGAGGAGCGGTCACCTCGCCCATCGATCCCCATCCATCCCAGATTCGATTAACACCAGATATGATATAGTCAGTACCACATCAGTGAACAACTTCAGATAGGATTATTAGAAGCTGATAGGGAACAACGCGTAATGGTTGACATGTTAGAAATTTGTCACGAATGCGGACGGCTTTGAAGGGCTTCATTCACTTTTCATCAGTGGACCAATTTTCTATTTCTATTACATCAAAAACCTTACGTCGCGTATATTTAATAACGATTATTTGATATTGCAATGGATTTCAAACGCCCACGTCACAACAAAGGTCAGACAAAATGCGCGGCGAAACGTCGTAAATACGCGTAGGTACGTAATAAACTATATCAGTCGTATGTTTACTGTTTCCTGATCTCTGTTCACCGTATATTCTCTATAACAAACGTAGCTTACGAATCTGTAGTGACGGTAAGGCTATAACATATAATTTGTAAGATGGAGCGCAATCCATTAAAAAATGATGATTATGGGACTAAAACAGCTTTTTAAAAACAAATATTAGGTATGTCAAACTTATAGTACTTTCAAAATCCCATTTTATTTGACTATTCTTGAAGTTAAAATTCATGAAATTCCCTTTGGAAATGTTTTTCTGTCAGTATTTATGATAATCACAATAATTGTCATGTTTAAACTAGCTTGAATCATAATGTGGAAACGCAGCAAAAAATACTTATTAATATGCAACATCATCAGTAGTATTCGAAGTCCAGTCTTGAGATAAAACGAATTTAATACACCACTAAGTCATCACTGTAAGTAATAGCGAATGAAAATACATACACAGATTTCAAACAATTAATATCGACGTACATTAATGCACGCCGTTTCATTCATAAGTTGTCTACATCTTTGAGAGTTTTTATTTTTTATTAAACACACCTAAGCCATAAATTTCGTCCCCACATGTCCACAGCAACGGGCGCGCATCAAAAAAGTTCGACAAACTTTGGTTTCCTTTAAATATTTCCGATGTTTAAAAATATATGCACTAACGCTTAAAGTGGTATATTAATAGAAAGGATTGAAAAAGAAAACACATGTAGAGCGGTTTCCGCGTGCGACATGTAAACAATAATTACGAATGGTCGCCTAGAGAGCGTTCTCGCAAGACGACTTGTGTATAATTAGCATCTGTAAGATTTATTATTTTAACGCAGTTATCGTTAACTTGTTTTCATTTAAATATGTATATTTCCAAATCACAACAAAATATACCCTTAGATTTTTTTTAACGAACGCAAATTTAATACCGAATTTATTAATAAAAATTGTGATATATTTTCAGTTTAATAACTTACATTGTTATTATTATAACTTCGTTTATTAAAAGCTGGCGATGATTAAACTAAACAAACAATGTATTTGGAACCCAGTGACATGTTAATTAAACAATTATTATTGTTTAATATTAATCTAGGTATATATTTTATCGTATCTGCCTACTTAGTAAATCTGCAAATCATATACTCTAATCCGATTCTTTATTGATTTTAATTTCCGATTGTGGTGCCTCTTACTGCACTTATTTGGTTGCTAAGACAGGAATATAAAAGTGAATTAAAATAATTCTCCAAATACATAAATGCAACAGCGATACTCAATAATAGTAATGCCTCCAATAAGTAAGAACAAAAATACGTTCGTTATTTAAATAAAACATACTAAATATTACCTAGTTCGAGATTTGACATTATTAAAATTTGCATAATCGTATCAAATCCTTAAGAGACGATACAAGAAATGACTTCGGTAAAATTAATCCACCCAACAATTTTATGCGTTAAATAGAATTTATATGAATAAATATCCACAGATAATCATGTTGAAGTGACAGGTGACTGTGTACAATTACTACCATACATAACATGATCCGTTCCACGCACATTCACGTATCGTCCTGTGATATGCTTTTAACAAGATATAAAATAATGATTACAGCACCAACCAGTTTCTGAAGACTGGTCGGTAGCTAAACTCGGATTGATTTTAATCCCGTCTCGGAATACCAGATTTTATCTGTTTATTTACGTTGAAACTAGATATGTAACTAGCGTGTAATCGCAATAGAGATGGGAAGATAGATAAATTCATTTCTGCAATAGCCTTAAGTATTATAATATAGGAATAAAAATAAAAATATACAGTACAACAATAAACAGCGCCTGCATTTTATACAGAACTTACGAAATTAAACACAGTGGGCCAGTTAATATCAAATGCCACCACTTTTTACAAAAGCATAACTAAGTCACAAATTAATTAAAATATAATGGCTCTATAGCTAACACTCACCTCATTTATGTGTTTGTAGGTTTTGATAAGGTCTACACTGAGTTTCCTTAACGGTGCCGTTGAGGGGTCCCGAAAGTGGTGTGGTATCCGCGCCTGCATGGCCTAAACAAACGAGAAAACTTCATTATTACATGCTTTATAGTTACGAAAAGATAAAGCTAATGTGTTTGCAAAGCGGTGATGGGAAGAATTGGAGGCAGATACAATGGAAGCAGGTCAAAAATAACATATAATTTCTTATGCACTATAAACGATAACGATGCGATCTACCTATGATTAAAGAGGATAATATCATATACTAATAGAAAAAGTAGAGTGATTGATGAAAAGCAAAAAGGCGTTCATCGACATCTGTAACCACTATTGTTACTACATAGAAATTATACTCTACATATTGTCATTCCCGAAACGATAATAAACGTAATAATCTACTTCAATATTATTGGCGAAATCTAAAATTCGCCAAAAGCCATGCACAGTTCGTCTATGTTGTAGTCAAATCGTAAAATCAGGTGTACTGTAAAGAGCCTGGGCGTTAATTGAAACAGCCAGATCCATAATTCATAAAATAGATTAATCGCACGTAAGATAAGCATCGCGTAAACGAAGTATTACTTGCTGCAGTTTATCATCTACCTGGGTGACTAATAGAGGGAGATTGCCAGACGAGTATTGCGCCAATATTTTTGATAAAGCCGAATGAGAGTTTTACACGAAAATATAGTTTGTTTATGACACTCAAGTAGACGTCGCATATAAAGACATATTATCCCAAAAAATGAAGTGTGCAATCTCTCGAATTTCATATGAATATATTGTAACTGGTAGTATTGCTAATACATGTGAACAAACGTATATTATGTTTCGTATATTTGCAATTTTTGCATATTTTCCATTAACTGGCAAGTGAAACTTTTTTGTGACGTGTGTGGGAGGTAACCTTCAAAAGGTACACCGATGCCTTGGGAGAGACTCCGGGTAATGGGGGATTTTTACCCACTAAAACCTCCTCGGTGGCCTTCCTCTGCGTTTGCAGGGGACCCCGGGATCTCCAACGGAACGCATCGGTGCCCCCTAGCGCGGCGCTCCTTACGTGCTCATCTCTTGTGGAATGTGTGTTGTTCTCTACACCTTACAGTGTACGATAACATGCAGCCACGCATGCCATCGTGCTTCCTGCGGTTGTTGGTTGGGCAATTAGAGCTCCCACTCTAGCTGCCCGCAACCCCAGGAACCCCCTTTCAGTCGCCTTTTACGACAGGCAGGCGATACCATAGCCTTATTCTATTCCCTGACTACAGGTGGCTGGCAAGTGGACTTATTACCTGCATACCAAATGAATGGGCTAAATCAGAATAAAAACAATGTTTATTATTTATTTTCTAACACTGTCACTAAACTCAATTTTTAAAGACTTGTCTGATTTACAATACATCTGATTCAACGGCCTGTCTACAACATCTACACCATTAGAATAAATATCGAAGTGTGAATATAACACAAACAATGACGCCATCAATTTAATACTGCCGAAAGGTAAATAAGCGTTTTACACGAGACGGTTTGCATAAACACTTATTGAATGCACTCAGTACAATCGGTTCGCACCTGAAGCCTTTAATGCCTCCAGTACTGTCATCAGTATCGACCGTGGTTAATAAAATAAAATTTGTAATATCTACATATAACAAAAAATGTATACAACTAGCAGAATCCACGCGACTTCAAATGCTTAGACTATGAGTACAAAGCACTAATATCGCAGTATCTGAACAAACGAACATCGAAACAGAATGTTATTATATTGTTAGTACGTATTCGTTGTATAGCTTAAGGTCATTATCCATATATGTAGATACCTAAGAACATATAGGCAAAATATCATTTATCCAATTAGATAACATTAATGACAATTATGAAGGTCGATTATCCCGATACACGAAGTATTAATGCCGTTCAGCGTCAAATTATGTAACAAAGTTTAGTATTGAAACAAATTAACTCCGACACAACTAAGAAAGAAACCTAATCTTTTCGCGCGGGAAACTCAACTTGAGCCCATTTATTAATTAACCCGGTCTAGACGAGGGGCATTATAGACCGTTAGCAGTCCGTATTCACTAAATACGAGAACACAGCCATTCTGTAGGAGAACTTAGTAGATAATTAGTGGCACTTTTGAGAGATAATTTATTTACCTACTCGAGCATTATGCCTGACTACACGCGTTGTTAAGAGCCCTTTTAATAAAACAATGGTAGGGAACTTAGCATATGAAAATAACAGGTTAATGGGCGATAATACGTTTGTGTCGGTTGAGTTTTATGTCAACTTTGCCAAGTAACATTTTAAATTATAGGCATTATTTTTCTTCGTTTGGTCTACAATTAATCTACAAAGGTATAATCGAAAAGCAAAACTTTTCCAAATTGATTCTGTCAATATTATTAAACGAATTGTTATTGTTTTATTGCGATACCGTATTGATTTAACAGATGCATAAAGACGGATATCTTATAATGATTAGGTATTAGCGTGTTATTGAAGAAATTGGGTATTCTTCTTGAAATTTTAAATAATATTCTAAAAAGTATTGCAAGACGTTTCAGTTAATCCTCGAGATTCAGTTCAAAAGTTTTCTAACATTGTCTGTATTAAACAATATAATTAAGTTACTCACAGAACTGGCAAATATCTACTTACTTAAACTTAACGTCATAAGAACATTAGAAAGATACGTCATCGTCCTGTAACGTCCTTGAGACGGTCGCGGTTTGTGATCCAATTTGTTCTGTGGATAGTTTTACGGAAAATTGGCTATATATTTTAACTGTAACAAACATTCGTTTTATTTTAACGTAATGGAAACTTTCAAGTCTGAATCAACAATATTGGTCATATACGATGCTCGTGGGAATTTCCAAGGAACGTATTACAACGGCTAGCAACTAAGGTTGTGTTCATTCTGATAAAAGTCAGCGACAAGGGCAAAATGTATAACTGAATACGTGAATCTATTGCTATTGAATTGTTTGTTTTGATGTTTTATTTATGGTTAAACTCCTTGTATCTAAATAAGGGCTTTCTATCTTTACATTTTTATGGTTTTATTTGATTATTTATTTTAACAAATAAAGATCCATTTAGCTAATGGCAACTGGTTTTTAACATAGTATCTACTAATGTTACACAGGAGACGCTGTTTTCCATCTCCTGCATTTTTTCCTTTAGTTACGAGAAAATAGGAATTCGTGCGATTTAACACAGAAACCAGACGGGAAGAACGAATCATCCAGCGAAGATAACTCTGCTAATTCTTTATCTCCTTATTATATTCTTTTAAATTACAGAAAATCCCAATGTTATTACTACCACTCCTACAAATTTGTTGGTTCTTGTTACGTATAATTCTGTTTTCTACTTTTTATGATCGCATCACACGCACGTAGCAATAGACTCCGCGAACAACAAAGCAAACCGATCGTCCGACCGTGTTACGGGTTGTGGGATGTTAGCCGCAAACTGCCTCGTGCATCATTTACCTTAGCGGGGTTGCGGAAGCGGGCGAAAGCCTCGGGCGGGTCGCGCGCCGCGGCGCTCACCTGAATGTCCGAGGGCGCGCTCATCGACGCCAATTGCTCCTCGGCCACGAGACGCCCGTACAGCGGCACGTGCCGCCTCTCGCCGCCGGCGGCCTCAGGCATGCCGCCGCCGACCACGCCCACTGGAACAAGGAAAAAAAATTAAGTATGGTTCGTCGTCGACCCACTACTAAACCGATGTTTAAGGAGTTTTGACCTTCGTCCACCACACTGACCAAGCGCAGATAGGTAGACTTCATAAACCCTTATATTTTATTTTTGGAAAAATTCTTAGTGTAGGATAATGTCAAGGTGGTTTTTAAGCATGTCATAATTAATTTCTATTATGGTTATAAAATATCTATTCAGAACCAAAGCAGTGGCTATACCACTGATGTTTTAAAGATTACTAACATGCAGAAGACCTCAAAACATTAGTAGTGGTATGGCAACTATCAAGGGTTTCATAACTGACAGCTATACATAAAGTACTAAAAGTGCTGCAAAATCTCACAATACACACTTGCCCAGCATGGAGCCATATGTTCAAAAGTGTGCCACTAGCGAAAACATGTAAACAATGGAATATTGCGACAATTCGAATGCCAACACTGACTTCCACCCATACTCTGATGCACAACAAACTGACTTCTAACTACAAATATAGACATAGCGGTTGTTGTATACAATCCTTGCATGTGAGTGTTTAGGGTATTCTGTTGCGATATGAAATAAGGTGTTCCAATATGATTTGATAAGGATCTTAACAAGTTCGTGCACCTAAGTATTCGAGTAACAATGTGCGTAGGTAAAACAGGAATACGGCCAAGAAACTGCAGCATTTGAAAGTAATAAAGTAAATCATATTTGCTCCAAGTAACGTTAAATATCAGTTTGCGGCAACATGAACAAAAGCCAATAGCCCTATTTTGTGGCAATCGTTGGCAGCCTACGCATTGTAGGCGTTTATGGGCGGACGAGGCCACTTACCCAGAATGGATACGATACCAATCGACTGGATATATTCAAAAACACAAACACCAGATAATGGTGTAACTGTTTACATTGGGAAAATAGCTCTCCACGATAACGTCCGTCGTGGAATTAAAGGTTTATTGTGCATGCTGAATGCTGAATTCGGTAAACATTTGATTAATGTGTAAATAGACACACCTATTTCTAATGTAAAGCATTTCTTGCGTTTCGGTAGAAGGGTGTGGGGTGCACACTTTTATATAAGGCGACCATCATAGTCCTCGGGAGCAGCAACGCATTTGTGCTTTATTTCAGATAGAACCCATGATCTGTATGAAGTTAATTACAGATGTCTATGAGCGGCAGTGACCACTTACCATCAGGTGGACTGCATGCTCGTTTGCTATTTCAGTCAGATATGAAAAAAGTAGAGTTGCGGGTTAATTTGTGACCTCTTCCGGAAGGTGCACACGAATAGTTCGGATATGTTCGGAATATGTATAAATAGCCCAGCAGGTCGAGAAACGCTTGTCAATCAATTCGGATGCCATAGTTCAAATTTCCACGTAAACGATCGACATTCACCATGCCACTGCCCACGCGGCGTGTTACCAATGTTTAGTTCGTATCGTGTGAATCACTATCCCGCAAGTGTAGTATGACTCGTTTCTTAAAATTCAGAGGCTAAGTGCAATCGCCTTTAAAGAAAATGGGCGTTTTATTAGGCCCATAAGAATTTATCTATATGAGTAGGTATGTTTGATTTTGTTTTGTTAGGAGCTTTTGTAAACCTTTTATGTTTTCGTCCATTTGCATTTTTTTTAATTAACATGTAACAATAAAAATTAAATGTACTTGAATTATTTCAATTTATTAACATATTTTTATAAAATAATATAATGTACAATAAAAGCTCCGTTTCGCGGTCGATATTTTCCGGCCATACTATGCGAGTACTGGAAACTATAAATCAAACAGTCAAACAAGGAAGTTTGACTGTTTGATTGCGGGCAATATATGAATTTAGACTAATATTATCGCGGAATTGACACATTTTAATACTTAACGGGTATTCACGATATGCGGTTTTTGAATCCTTCTCGAATTCTTTTCGCCGATATTTCAACTCAGTTGCATGGATCGTGGTCACGGCGAAACTGCAGTGGCTGAGAGAAAAAAATAAGGGCAAAAGTAGTTCAACAATTCCAAACAACGTAGCGTACCGTAACTTCATGGGTCGAAGATGTGAACGTAAAAGATTTTTATCAACATTGTTTTTTTAAATCACTTAGCCAACTTCGTTTTTAACAGTTTTGTAAGGCAAGGTGTTGGAGTGAACTTCGCCGCGCTGGTAGCAGAGGTCGCAGACAAGTTAATTCAGTCTTATTTATGTACCGTCTGGCACGACGTGACATTTCATAATAAAACACCACTGTTCGGCTCACTCGTTTATTTCAAGGCGACTCTCGCCAACAAAGTTTGTTGAACGTCTCCTAACTTCGTTTTTACTTTGTAACCGCTCGGTTAATTTATGACTTAATTTCTGTATCCGATTTTCGTGTGCGGCAACAGGTACGCCACATGTGTTCATTAATCATCGATGTTGCAAGACTAGTTTGTATTGCGAAACCTTCGTACGTACCGGTAATTATCATTTTCGTTAAAGCATTACCATCTTGGGGTATAGTCGGAAAGTAGCGCCGTGACAGGAACAATACATATTTTTTCTCCAACAAATCATTAATCAATCTACCTATACTCTTAATTTGTATTTGTGGCGCGAGTTGGCTTCTCACTTCAGTAATGACCTCAAGAATCCCAGGTAATAGGTAAATATTTATATTTAAATTACTTTCATTAGTATTGGAATGGAACATATAGGTAATTCTAATAATCTATTCCTGTATCCTGAGAAACTATAGCATCTTAATAAAGAAATAATTAACCTAAGAACACGCGCATGCAATCATATTAATGACGAATATAAAAGAGATAAAACAATAGAAATGTATTATTATTATCCATAATGGTGTCCCATGGGACACAATACGTAAAAGAGATCACTGACCTTTTTAATTTAAGTCCGCAATACAATATTACCTACGCATAATTCGTGACTAAGCAATCGAATTAGATAATCAAAACAAACAAAAAATAATAATGCGTAGAAAACGCCGCTTTTGTAGTTTCCGTATTTAGTAGCCTTACTAACCCTATACAAATAAACTTTTACGATAAAGCAAATCCATAGTAAATGTAAAGCATATTTTCTTTTCAAGGCTTGGAATAAGCCTATGCTTAAATAAAACTTGGATTAGTGATAATATGGCACATAATCAAACACTTAACAAGACGAAATGTTTATATTATTATAGACAAATATTAAGTCTTCCAGATATTGAACCCTTAATTGTAGACGCAGTTGTTGCTTTGCTAAGTTGCCTCACTATACAAAAATTTCCTATATGATGGTTGAAGCTTAGACGCACAAAAGCGAACAATCAAACAACCAGACCAAAACAGATATCTAAATTCATCATTTAGACTTGTGTCTGGCCGGTGACATAATCCGGAATCCTCCACGTCTTAAATCGGTATAGTAACTGCATAGCCAGGCAAATTGTAAAATTTGTACTATAAAAAAAAAAAAAAAAATAAGTGATTTATTTTAGACGATTGGAAAGGTTTGAATTGAAACGATAACAGCACTTTAGTTTTTCTAGCCTTTTTCTAGCGTAAAGCCGTTTCTATCATGTTGTGGATCCTTACTGACATAGGTAATCATCCTAATCCTCAGGATAGACAAAGCAAGAGTAATCTGCGTCATGCGTCCTGCACGCGTTTGATATGCTAACCTTGTTAAAAGATATTCAACACTTTTTTTTGATGAGGAGTAAACCTTCAAAAGCTACATTGAAACCTTGGATGAGGCTCCGGGTTATATGTTATATTCAACACCTAAAAATCGCATATATTGAAATTAACAGATTGCCCTTTACAACTACTGCAATGAAATAGGCCTACATCATCTTATGGAGATATTCTAGAGCTCACACTACTAAACGGCGTGAACAAAGCAAACTAGCAATGGACACTCGTACACAAAGCTCGTATCATGTAAACATTATTAAGATTAGATCGAGGGCCTTCGATCTATCAAGTTCACACGCGCTCAGTCACATGTTATCGAAACGAGATGAGGAACAACTGCGCAGTTCGACGTACTTATGTCGTTGAATGCGATAGATGCATCTCAGTTTGCATGAATCATTGTGTACTTTTTTCTCTTTATGCGAACAAAATTGCAAATTGTTTTATGACTTGTCTGTCACCCGTTATCAAAGTTGATAACAAGAAATAAGACTTTCTTTTCTCATGGCACACATACATCGTCTCCGTACAATAAATCTGAATTCATAATTAAATCAGGCATCTGTAAGACGATCAAATTGGAACCCTCTGCTCTTCAAGCGAATTTGTCCACTACATCACACGGGTCGTGTATTTAACATTTAAGTTTGTTTCAGATAGTAATAAATTTAAACAACTTTTTTTAACAACATAAAATAATGCATTTTATACTTTGCTTATTGCCTGCATGCACATCTTACTTGTGAGAGTGCATAACAGTCAAATGGCCTTCTGGAACAGGCATTTCTACAATGCTTAATAGGATGGTCTCGGTAAAAAAAAATAGTTTACCTCTTGTTTATTGGTAATGTATAAGTTCTTGAAGTGTTACATACATACATGTATATTTTTCCAAAATAAGTAAATTTAAATAAGAATTTGAAATACGTTACGTATAAATCAAATCGTTATGAGTCGCCTATATTTTTTAAGTCGCTAATAATAGCTGATAAAGATTTAGAAAAGATAATAAACGCTTTTTAATAATTATTGGCCTACGCCAAATGCATGTCGTTGTGAGTTTTAGGTTCTAGTAGCCCCTGGTTCTTAAATAATTTATATATCATCTATTTTGTTAAATCGCTAATAATAACTGATAAAGATTTAGAAAAGATAATAAACGCTTCTTAATAATTATTGGCCTACGCCAAAATGCATGTGGTTGTGAGTTTTAGGTGCTAATAGGTAGGTATATCATATTGTTATTAAAACTAGGTGTAGTACCAATATTTCGTTGGTAATTTCATAAGAGGCTCTTAACTATCAGAATGCTTGATTAATACACATGATTTTATTAATATTGTAAGGATATGTTCGTCTTAAATAAATTCATACAATAAAAGATCATACAGGCCAGATCAGACAAATGTATCGCCAACTTTTCTTCTCTACAATAAGTAATCATCACTACACTACATAAAGTGATCATCCACCAAGTATGTACTACTATTTTTATTTAGAATATTTTGTGCAGAATTCATGCCGAAACTAAACATACGAAACTGAAACATTCTCATCCTTGCTCCCTTCCCTTAACATCATATACATATTTTGTGAGTCGACCAAAACGTGTCAAACGAATTTTTGTGATAATATTGGTTAGTCAGACACGAGATAAACGTGTAAATGATCAACATCCGGATAGCTCGGTGCGCGCCGATGAATGGATGTAGGTACGGAGCCGATTGAAAATCAGGCCGCATCCGCCTATTAGCATTAAGGCCCTGTGCACACTGACACGTTTTCATATCCATAATGTTACCGGGATTTATAAATAAATACGTAAACAACAGAAGCTCTTCGCAGTAATATTGTGTGTGCTAAAACAACGTTCAGAAAGAAAAGAAAATAAACTGGCTAAGTTGGACTCGCGCACTAAGGGTTCCGTAAGTACTATTGTATCTATAAAAAACTGCAAAAATATCAAGTTTGTTGTATGGGAAGCTCCAATTAAATAGGCATTTTATCTTATTCCGTTTTTAGTATTTGTTGTTGTTATTTTTTGCCGCGTTTTCTATTACATATTACTCTACTATGAAATACACAAATTATACATTTAGAACACATGGCATTTGTTACACTTACAACGAAATAAGTGATTGGGTCCTTTTCATTTTTGACGACCCGCGTGGCGCAGCGGTTACCGTACCGGTCTGACACGCAGTGGGTCCCGGGTTCGATTCCCGGCCAGATAGTTATCTGAATGATGAGTTTAGATTCTTGTTCTGGGTTTGGGTGTTTGTGTATTTTTTGTGTATATACATGACACCCACGACACAGGAGAAAATCTTACTGTGGGGTTATGAGTGTAGAAAGCGTTTTTTGTCATGGAACATGATGAACAAATTCTGACATATGATAATGTTAAGTTAGTCGGTGAGGTAAAGTTTTTAAAAATTGAATAAATTGAAAATTCAAGCAATTATAGTCAATAAGTAACTTAAAAGCCATAAACAAATACTACAATAATGAAATAAAACATTACATAAACTAAAATACTGCACGCAGGGACAAACTTACTTTTGGTAATTATTACTACCGAAATTACTATGTCGTTGATCGTTTGTTGAAGTCCATTTCGTAAAAATATGATTTAATTCTTGAAAACGTGAAACAAAATATAGATCAGGTCAATGTGTCACCCGTTTTAGATGAGACCGATTTGAAAATGGACCGGATTTAATTAAACTGAACACGTGACTCTTCTACGGTCGTGTCTGAGGTTTTAGGTATTTCTTACAGAGCAATGCACCCACAGAACGCTCACAACGATACAACTCTAAAACGAAAATTATGCAGATAAACTAGCTAAAAATTACATTTTTTTTGTAAGATCATTGATTTCGATTTAGTCAGAGCCCCAACTTTTCAAGCCTATTTGATAAAACTGTATCAATAACTAAAAAAAACAATTGAGAACTATGCTGTTATTCGTGCAAAGCAACGTAAAGTTCACTTTGGACTAGATAAAGATGGATTAACGTGGCTATTCATTGGCCATTCGATACGTAAGATGATCCTTGTAACGACATGTCGAAAAACCAAAAGAAATAGGTATTTGCCAATTGTTTCATAAGATCTTGGTGACTTCAATACTTTGTGTAGACACAAGATATAATTTGATTAAATGTCAAATATTTTACCTAAATATGTATACTCATGTATATGAAATGGTTTGTTTAATTTAACACGAATCATTTCAGTATTTACTAACCTAACTAAAGATCTTGCGAAAATCAGCTACATGACTATCGTTCATGGGCATTAGTTACAGGTTTCAATTAGGGCAGATGATCAAAAACTAAGTAGAATCAATACCGTATTTACCATTAAGACTAAAGAAACACTAGATAATTCTGCAGCATGTGTGGCATGGTTAACGCCCTCAGGTGTAATTCTTTTAGCATATTCAAAATCAATGTGGTAATAAATAATCATATTCCTTACTCAAAGTAAACATGCATTGAAGCAGGAAAACGTTGATGAGTCTTTATCGACTGAGGAAAGAAAGTAAATACGTAAATATAGCATATTGCGTTGTAAATAAACCTCAGTAAATCGAATCTAACACACGCGGACAGTAATGACGCAATGCATGCGCAATATGGAAGAATAATGCTTAACATCTTTAAATGTAAAAGTCAATATAAATACGCATGGGGTACAACCAATTATTGTCCCACAGCTGGGCATGTCTTCTTTCAGAATGAGTTTTTAGGCCATAGCCCACCGCGCTGGCCAAGTGCGTTTTGAAGACTTCACACACCTCCGAGAACTTTTTTTAAAAAAGAACTTTTTATTTAAAAAAAATTGTTTTTTTTTTTAATATAATTACAATCATGTTTTATCACATGGTAATGAAAGTTAGTTCCAGTATCTTGCTTTACAGTTGAGTAAAAAAGAGCCCTATTTGGCAAGATACGCTACACTTTGACATTTAATAACGCGTACACTCACAATTCCATTTACCCGTTACAAATATACCAATCCAAAATCGTATGTCGTTGTGTACGTGGCTCAACACGTCTGTGTGCAATTTCGCACGCAGTGATGAGACAACGAAGCTAGCGTCTGTTATAATTACATCTGTCCCACACGCATTAGTGCGACAAATCCGAGCCGCTTTGAGTTATCACACCGCAGCTACCGAATGCATAACGGCTCAGAACAATGCCGTGTTATACCTAGACACAATGTTAGGTGAAGTAAACAAAGGTCAAGCGTATGTACACATATCTTAATCCGTTTATTTGTGTCATATCTCGTTATACGGTAACTGCGTTCGAAGGCAAAATAGGACTGTTTTATTGTATGGGACGTGTGAATAATAAATAAGGTCTTTATGCAGAAATTGCCATGTCATTATAAATGACAGGCGGTAAATATTGAAGTCGTATAAATAGCCCAATACCCCGAATCATAACAAAGTGCGATTTCAATGCCAAGGAACCGAAACGTCTTTACCTCAATACGCTTAGACTAATTTTAGGGCCATGTGTCGGTTCGGCGCAGAAAGGCAGCACGCGGCGAAAGCGCACGCGATGTCGGTACCCGACCGTAGTCAGTGTTACTTTATCTAGTTTGCATTTAAACTGCGCAGTTCATCGTCCAGAGTAAATAGATCCCCGTGACAGCGTTTATTTCCCCCTCGGAGATCCGAGCGATACGGCGCAGGGGGAGGGGGAAGGGCCTCGTGTGTCGATGGCATCGTGCGGGCCGACGAACGCGCGGAGACGAGTTGCTACGTCACCACTGCAAGCGGTTCGAAACCGGCCGCGGTGCCGGCCGACAACCTGTGGTAGCTATGCGTGGAATGCGACTAGCCGCCGGTAGATTGGCGTGGGAGGTGCAAGATAGCCCGTTTTGCCGTTTACGGGTCGCATATGCAGTTTTCTGTGCTATTATATTTATTTGCATTCTCTACGTACCTCTAATAAATTTACTATGACTGTTTTATATTATTGCGGAACAGTATTAACTCATAGTTAATACGAAATTAAGCACAGAATCCGATTTCCGGTTACAATATGACGTAATCCATAAAGGTATGCACGAAATCGTGGTATCATAAAGTAAATAGTAACGATAATTTAGTTCCGGCTAGTTTTGAATACAAAATTAGAACGCGTCTAATAACTTTGGCATTCGTGACAAGAACTGGCAAGGATATTGTTATCAGTTAGATACATACAGTAAGTACGTAAATAGTGACAGTTATCACGTCTGATTTTGTAATATTGTGTAAAGTTTTAAACGTGTTTGAGGGTAAGGATGAATTAAAACTGAGAAGAAAAATGTCTCGTTAGACTTTCTGTGAACTGCGCAATACTTTGACCGAGACTTGAAGAATCCATTAAGGCGACATCCTTGACATATTGCTAGTAGCACTATATACAACTTTATGTAACTGCGAGGAGATAGATGCTTCGCAATAAATCTACACTCAGCATTACTTACTGCCATCGGTATTATCCTCTTGTATGATAGACATTCCTCAGTTCGACGAACTTAACACTTATTTAGTAACAAACAACACAAGAACAAAGAACTTATCACGAACAAGATCAATCGGCCCCGACATAAAGGACGCGAACTACAACACCGTATTAGTAAAACAAAGAAGCACTCCAATCACAGCATCACTATCAGGAAACATAGTTCGACGGGTCCACAAGTCGAGAACGCTCATGGTTTTTTTTGGGCGTCCGGGCCAGACATTGTTTTAGCGTGAAGCGCAGTTTACGCGGTAAAGTGCGAGACGCGAGCGGGCGAAGGTATAGCGCATCGGCGCGTCCTTGCGCGTCAACCGCGTGTTATTGTTGTGCAACAATGTTTATACACGTGGCGTTGTTGTGTTGTGAACGCGTAATTTCTCAATATCGGCGTCGATAAGGACGGTATGCCGGCGCGGGCAGCCCGTTGCGACTAACGCGCGAACTCGACGCTCGTAAGTAATAATCGAGCGGAAGGCCACGTGATTCAGATGACAAGCACGTCGGTGTACTCTGCACTGACCGCTCGTCGCGGTGATTTTATCGATTAAGATTCGCTATCGGACTGATGGCGCGCTACGTCTTTCCCCTATTTCTTCTAATCAACTGATTACGTTAAGCGTTTATAATAAGAAGTCGATGATCTCATACCTATACCTACGTATATTATCGAAGTGACGGCAATATAATTTCGGCGCATAAGTACTGATTCACAAGAAAAAGATTTAAAGAAAATGCAGGATATGCAATAGGGACGTGAAAAGGTTGAGTCAGAATTCAAATAACATTTCCGCGCATTCGCAAATAACACGACCGCCAAGAACCCAATGATGCATTAGACAAAAAATCTGCTCGCGCTCCAAAGAGCCATATGCATAAAACTACAAGAGAATTCCTTTTTTCTCGGCTACTGCCAGCCACGCAATTTCTCCGATTGTATGCAAATCCTCGACGCAAACAAAGAATGAAAAAGCACCGATGTAGACGGTCGCTCCATCCCACCTGTGTGCGGAGTGTGCGATGTACCGGCCCGTCTGAGCTCGGAGCAAAGAGCGAACGTTGCAAGCGGCCGGCACGCGGCGCGGCTCCCGACTCCCGGCGCCCTAGAGCCGCCCCGTAAACAATCCCACGACGATATTATTCCTGAATAGATCTCATCTCTTTACATATCGACCGCCACCGTCTTGTCGAGCACGCTTTTATTAGCCGTCTTCGGATAGTGAATTATTCAGCGGATTTTCTTTTAAGCACTTAGGAAAAGAATAATGTATCTTGTAGATTCTCATGGCGGCCGAGACCATCGCATAGACATGAGCGTCTCGGGGAATCATTTGCATCGCCTTGGCCCAGACACCTCACAATACGATAATAGAATTGTTTGATGCACATTACGAAATGTTGAACAATAAATCATAATGCGTGACACGACGTGTAGGCGTGCTATATATACGCTATTAATTAAAAAAGATTAAATAACGATTAATAACACTTGATAGGCGTGTACCGTGTATTACTTGACATATTTTATGAACGATAATTCTGATAAGACGATGATATGTTTAGGATGAGTAAATTCACATTTGTACGTATGTAGACAATGTTTTACTTATTTACTACATTTTTTTAAATGAGCTTTTTCTAAATGATCTATTCAGTGAGCTAAAATGACCGATGAGATAAACAGACCGATAAATCTTAATTGGATGAATGTAACTGGACCCAATAGATATATGTTAATCACCCGTTTTCCTTGACCAATAATAATTGATTATAATAACCATAATAAAACTCAAACACATATGAATTTTTATTTCATTACTAATTAAAATACTAATTAAATTCATGAAGATGAAGCAACCGATTTCCCCACGCGGCAACTATAAAATAAATTATAACTGTTTCTTAACCGTAAAATTTTTATTAAATGAAATAACTAATTACTACAAATGGCAATTACTTGAATGTATACGACATTATTTATCTACTTCCTAAGTTGTGATTTTATTTTAAGTAGCGTTTAAAGAGATACATTATGATTAAAATTTAGGTATAAATAAAATTATTTAGAATATTTTTTTTAAGAATAAAATTATTTAGTTCAATGCACTTACATTATTAAGGAGAACTTACTATATTTATATGTTATCTAAATTGAATCATTTTAGGATTAAAATCTTTTTTCACCTATTATTTTTTAGCAGCAAGAAATATCTTTACACTCTCGGTCAAATCCTGTGAAGAACATATTACCAATTTTTTTATTACTTTACCTTTGCTACAAAATTGATCCAAATCAATGTAACTTCGTTACTAAAAAAATCTTTCTTTCGTTTTTTTTTTCATTTTTCCTTATTATTCCCTACGTTACGTATTAATAGGTATTTCCACATTAAAAAAAAAAAACAATATACCGTATACACAATTACGGTTAAAATACACAAAAGTTATGGACAAAATGTGAAAATAAAATAAATTATTACAAAACCCAAAAAACTGTTTGCATAAACTGAAAAATCAGAATAAGTCAAACAATTATAAAATATATTAAATTAGAAATTATAATACATATCACGGTACTGCACACGGTGACAGTATATTTTACAGTACGGTGGTGCAGTAGTTACCTACGGTAGATTTTGTTTAATGTTTGTTAGTCCACGCGAGTTGAGTATTTGACAAAGTGCGCGCGATTTACCCGCGCATGTTAAATTCGCGCGTTGCTTGAGAATATGATTAGGTATTTGTGAACGTAATATTGACGCCTAGTACCTCAAAACGCGTATGAATTCGTGCGAAATGGTTCGCGGCAAATTTGCCTCTTGTACGAGGCTTTAACTATAAATTTGATGTAGTTGTATTTTGATAAACAATCAATATTCCTGAGCGACCCATAATAAGTACTTTTTGATTAAGATTGTTGAATCTCATTTGAACTCATTAATGTACCATTCATCATTTACAAATGTAAACAACATTAATAAGATATCACAAGGAGATTGATTGCTTTAACATAATAAACATGAATACAATATAAACTTTGTAAAGAAAGTTTGTTGGAGTTTGATCGCATATAATTCCGTATTTTCTGAATGGATTTCATGATACGGATTTCTAGGCTAAAGTCATTATTGATGCTTTTCATCACCTGTTCACCAGTAATAAATAACAATAACAATTATCGAAATAGTCATTTTGAGTAGATTGTAACCCTGTGGGCGAATTAGTTTAGATTAGATCATCATAGTGCCTGCAACCTCAGTGAGTTGTGAGTTTCTTTATCCGAGATGACTTTACCGTTGATAAAAACTATGTATCGATGAGGCACGTCATTTAAGTTACGAGTAAAAATTTATACTTTTTTCCAGTTGGATAGAATTTATCAGTCCATTTAAAAATTACTTTTGGATCTTAGATTATTTATATGAGTATATTCTTCAGTTTAGTAATTTTAATTTTGCAATTATTATTTTAACTTGGTACGTACTTAACCATACCAGATAATGCTGTAAACCGTTTTTCTGGTAACCAACTTAATTTTTTTTGATCTGATAATAAATTATAGGTTAAAATTTTAATTCCACAGTCATAGATCAGCGTGACCAAAATCTAACGGTTACTGAAAGTAATTGTGTTGATATTGCTTTTAATATAGTACCTAATTTGATATAACGACCATTACCTTAATTTGTTGCACAAAAAATCGCTTTATAGACTATGGTTTATACTAAGTTCTACACTATACAGCGTATTCAAGAACGGCAATTCTATATCTTTGTATGACAGCATCATGCATATTAACAATGTGGAAGTTGTTGAAAGTGTGACAGCTAATACGCTATCGGAAATTGGGCTAACGATTACTCTTTGTCGGCATCGACTTACGGCTAACTGCAAATTGTATCTGTTTAATCCGAGATGCTCCAGCGGTGTTCAACATTCTTCACTCACAGACCCATAACAGAACAAGTTTCATCTTGATAAAGTATTACACATCTTTTATAATTCAGGCCTTCAGATATTAAGATTCACCTTAAACTTATGTTAGACACCTAATGTTATTGATATTAGGTATCATAGATTGCAAGTACAGATACCAAATTGACATAAGACGCAAATTGATACATATTTTTTCATTGCGTTAGTCTTTGTTATAATTTCAGATTCGGTGATTGATTAGATGTTAGCCTTTTTTTTATATCGACGGGGAAACCTTCAAAAGATACCCTAGATAGTAGGTAGATTACAGCCTAGCAGGCATATGAACAACCATTAGATTCACACCAAAAATAATAGTGACTCTGTATAGAGCTTGTAAATTAATAGATGAAGTATGTGAAATATTAACTCAGATGAGGTGGCATACTAAATATAAGTGACTGTAAGCTATTTTTAGACGACTTTTATATTTTGAGCCACCCGGTCACCGAGTTAGATAACAATTATTAAATAAAGGTCATCCGGACAATTTGAAAACTTCAGACAAACCGTGGCCAAATTGTCATCAATGCTCACTGAAAAATAGTAGTGAACTGTGCTCGTAACCAGGGCAACTTCTACGAACCCTAGCAGATAAGAGAGAAGTAGGTCTTTTAAATATTTTGGGCATAAAAATCGATAACTCTACATAATTTTTCGTAAACATAAGTAAATACAATACTATAAAGACCGGACCATTAAAACGGAGAAAGACACATTTGCAAAGCAGGCTATATCTTGGTATCGCATTGTTGTTTTGTTTTCGTATCACTAGACTTTTTAGTCGTAGACAATTACGTTAACTCTAACACTATTCAGACATATTTTAAAACATACAAGTGTCAAGTTATCCTTACTACAAGTCACTGTTTACAAGGCCACTGGCAGTCGCAAGTTGAGTACCTCTGCCGCAGACTGTATGAAGAACGAGTGTAGCTTGTCATAAAAAACGTAGACAAGCGCGATTCTGATTCACGCGCTACTGGCCCCGCCGGTGGAGGATTGAATATTAATATCGTTGAATATAAATTACTATCAGTTACACATCATTATATTATACATTTATATACCAATAAAAAGAAAATCTTATACAGTTGGGACGAGTTAATATAGTTCGGCATATTAACTTTGGCGGTATATTGAAGACATTTTAGCACCTAAATTAGAAATTAGCTATAGACCGTTTTAAAGCAAAACACGCATTTTTTATTATAATTATGTTTGAAAAGAAGGACAAGTATCATATGCATTGATTGCAGAAATAGTTGATATGTAAACTTATCATATAAATATCCCATCCGCGAAGTGATGCCTGATAATGTCTACAAACTGTCTAAAGAAAATCTTATTAACGGAGATTTGAAAGCAGAACGCGTGCACATAATATGAAAGCGAAAAACATTGACATACATAAACATAACAATCATATGAGAAAATAGCAGTTAAAGATCAAAGATAACTATAAAAAAAATCAAATTACGTCATTTTTCTTTTACAAAACTATGCGATAAAATGAAGGTCATGTATTTTTTGTTAAATCTAGAATGAGATGATATTGATCCTTTTCTTTCGTCTAGATCGGAAACCTTCGCCCTAATGTGATTGCTTCTGTCGGTTTGTTAAGAGCATCGAAGGTTAAAATCCGTTGCCCTAAGCTAGACGACAAGCAGAGGTCGATTCTAACTGGAGATCGTTCGGTCCGCGGTCCGCTCCGGGCAGGTTTAACGGCCGGCCGCCCGCGTGTCTGGCCGTTCACCCGGGGCCCCGGGCGGGTAACAAGCGCGCGAAAACACCGCGCCCGCGCCGGCTACGACACGACTATAGTACAACACCGCGGTACCGCAATGCATTGCGCAGGCACCGACGTATTGCAAACGATACATCACACTCGAAAGGTACAACTCTTAGTACTAAAATTTACTCGACTCTACGGCAACATTGATTACTACCTTATAATAGTAAAACTGTATCACCTGCTTGCGTTGTCACTTAAAACCTTAAAGAGATCATTACTTGTCCTTCTTCCGAGATTTGTAGTATAAAAACTTTGTATAAATTATTATTAACGCATCCTCATACACATCGCAAAAGACTGTTACCGGATGCAGCAAGTAACGAGAAGACAATGTAATTTGTAAATATATAAAAGATATTTTTTTTAAATCGTACCGCGAATGAAATGTGGGTCATGGTGTCATGATATTTTAGGCGGCGATAATTTCTTCCTGTGTTTATTTAAAATTTAAATTATTTTACAACTTACTTAAAACTGCACGCCATTTCAAAATCTTCATAACAAATAATATAAAAATATAAAAGTAAAATTTTCTCCAATACACAAATTGCTCACAAAAGTAATCAGGGTCAGTATTTCAAACTTTTTATTTTCATTGATACCCGAGTCGCACTGCACCTTTACCGCCTTCACTGTTTTAGTAAGTTCGCACACATACAACAATACGTTGATCAAAAAAATCGTAATTTTGTCTTTTTTAGCCTGTATATATTTTTTTAAAAACTACCTATCCCTATCATCTTACTAATATT